>CAEFZX010013457.1:0-43574 GCA_903066825.1 Alfaro cultratus | reverse complement strand
GAAGGCCTAAGAAGAACACTGACATGCTGAAAAGGCTGTTGGTACCACCAGGGAGAGAACTAAAATGTGCAGGATGCCGGCCCTCGAGGACCGACTTTGGGCACCCCTGGTCTACAGCAAGGAACCATGGTGAATGGAGTCCAGAAAATTATATCTACCATTTAAAGATATTTTTATTTGATTTGTGGTCATAATCCATTCCATTTTAAAGGAGTCAAAGGGCCCAACTTGGGATCCCAATGAGAACAGAGTATAATGCAACAGTTCAGATAATATTGTTAGTTGAAATTAACTCCATATGACATTTTAGCCTTTTGAAAACAAAATACTTTACTGCAATAAAAAAAATAAATAATAGTAACATTTTTGTAAAGAAGTTATATTTCCCTTACCCTGGCTAAACTTTTCAATTCTTTCTTCCTCTTGAAGCAAAGCTAAACCACCCCCCCAGATCTCTCCGAGCAAGTCCAGTGGAGGAGAGTTCTGCGTTGCTGCCATCTTTGCCTCGTCTCGCTCCTGGTTCCTCACGAATCCAAACATGAAGAGAGAGAAAGGTACGAATTGAATCAAACCCAGGGTGCACACAACTTTTAGCCTCCATAGACAGACACTTTTAAAACTACTTTTGAGCTTACTGCACTTCTTGGTAACTAAGATCTATTAGAATGTACGTATGGTTGAATTGAAATTATTATTTGCAAAGTGCCTTGAGACGAGATTTATTGGGAATTGGTACTATAGAAATTGACCAGAACGTTTCACATGTCTGTTGTGTGTTATTTACGGGTTTGCTTCACAACATTTTCACAGATCAGTCCCGGCAGTCGGTTGTGGACTCACTGTACATAATCAGTTGCTATGGTAATGTGGTGGAGCATGTCCTGGAGCCTCGGCCAATTAGCACTGCACAAAAGATTAGCGACGAGACTCCGCTGGAGCTAAGCACTTCTCCCAGAGCATGCTGGACCTTAGCCAGGTAACAGCTTATTTTCCACTTTCTCTTCCAAAATGTGTTAGAATCTTAATTCTATGGATTCATGTTGGATTATGGCACTTCTCATGTAGGACTCCGCAGTGGAACGAGTTGCAGCCACCTTTCAGCTCCAACCACCCGCTGGTGCTGGCCTCGGATCTGGTACAGTACTACCAGTATCTTCTCGCTGGTAGGTTTCACAGTTGTTCTTTTTACAAAGACTCTTTCATTGCCAAGTCAATGACTGAAATCCAGTTTTTTTCCCCCATTGTTTTATTATTTATTGCTGTTTTAAGATGCAGAATGCATCCTTTGCAACAACTGTGGTCTTTTTTGGGCAAAATTGAGATACAATAAATATTGCCTAAACAAATGCAGCATTTGACTTTGATAACTGTCCGGTTTGTATGTTTTGTTTTGCTTTGGTGCATGTAACCTTTTATATGTGTTGTTGAAAGCCAGTTTCCAGTGTGTTCTCGATGCCACATGCTGAGGAGAAACCATTGTAGTAAGACCCTAAGTAGTCAGATGGAAGATCAGTCAACCATGAATATGTCCTGTGGCAATTCCTTCATAATGCCACATTCGAACCAATTAGCTGACACCCTAAATTCCCTCATATTCGGTAACAAGTGCTGAGCAGTGAGGTCTGTGGTTTGCTGTCTCAGAGGTCATGTAGCACGGATGGCCACTCACAGATTCAATCCACCCCTACAGGAATAGGATGGCGTTTTTGAGCTCACTCCATAATTATAAGCATTCAAAATGTTTAATTAGTTTTAGTAGGCTCCCCAGGCCAAGTTGTAGCTGTACACAAATCTTTGGACTCATACCCATTGAGTACTGCTGTGCTTCAGGTCTTACTGGTAGGATATTTTGTCAAATTAGTGGTAATGGTCTCTCGTAGTGTCAGAGCAATGAGAACGCGTTGGAGTGATGGGCTCGGGCGTCAGCTTTTTCCACCATTCTGTGCCAGCATGAGTATTGAAACTGGCTGCATAATGAGAGAGATTCATTGCATTAACATTTACATCCAATTAATAATAGCCGGATAAAACCACTGTGGTTCTTTACTCCCATGGTCAATCAAGTGTGAAGCAATGTGAGGTCAAGATGTTATAAACATAATTATTCAACCCCCTACGCATTTCCTGCTCTCTTGCCATTTACCCTTTGGGTCTGCATCCTATACACCACCAACAACCGAGTTTCTCTTGGACTGCCACCTTCCATTTCTGCGCTTTGCACCCAGAAAAAGACTCTCAGCATCCTGTTTCTCAGCATGTGTCCCCTTGCCAGCTTTCTCCTCTGCTGCTCCCTCCGGCGCTTGGCAGCCTAGCTGAGAAGTGATCCAGGAGAAAGAGTCAATTTGACCTTAGGAGGAATTACAGCAGCACCATAAGTTGCTTGTCCAAGTGCCTCTTGCTGAGCATACGGATTAGTACATTGAAAAGAAACAGAAAAGACACTGTTCTAATTTGCAGAACAAAAAGCTATCTAGGTCAGATTTGCATTGGCCAGCAATCATTACATTATGCTACATTGTAGGAGCAAACAAGAAAACAGGAACATTTTACATCTAAGAAGCTGGAGTACTGGTGAATCAAAGTGTCAGTAAATCTGCCCTGAACCTAATTGTGCTGCAGACACGTTTTTTTCAGATTGTCTGTGGAAGTTAAAAGGTTGGCAGCTTCTGATTGACAGGCTGTAGTCTCCAGTCTCATGGCTCTATATTGGATGACCCAGCCTGATTAAAAATGCAGCTTGCAAGAAAAAGGAATAGGAAGGGAGGAGGAGAGGAAGGCCCAGGGTCAGACCAGACCGGAGCCTGGAGGACGGGAAGATAAAAGACACCAGTGGCGCCACTTCATGGTCACTATCTCCACCTGTCCATCTGTAGCAGCTACTGGCAGCACTCAGCCCTGCAGAGGATGGCAAGGCACAGCAAATCTTTGAAGAGATAAGGAAACAAGAGAGACGCACTGTACACTCAAAAGGAGATGAGATCCAGCACTACAATCTGGCAGGCTTGGGGCAGCTTTTTAGTGTTCCAGGAAGTTTCTCCTGTTTATTTGTGAGATTCATGTATGCAATTAAAAGCTGACTTTATGGCAGATAAAAAAAAATGTTTTTGAACTTCAGGTGTCATAACTGAATATTAGGAAATTCTGAATAAGTCGTCCTTTGTCCAAGAATGCCCTGTTTTCATACTAACTTTTCTCTAAACATTATTTTCGTTCATGAATATTTATCCATCAGTCCACAGCATGTGTTCAGACACCTCTTCCCCCTCATGACAAACTTTGCTCCAGAGCAAACAAACCAGTGAATAATTTACCACCTGAGTTTCTGCCTGGCTCCTATGATGGTGGCAGAAAACAGAGATGATGCTTTCTGGCCACAAGCTTACTTCTCTCTGTCATTTAATGTGCTAATTGTGGAGACTGGCTGACTGGCTGGCTTGCTTGGCAGCTCTCTTAGGACTTTGAGGCCCATGACAGCCCAGCCACATTTGCCTTGTCAATAGATCTAATTGCTCTGAGAAAGGGGCCGGAGTGAAGGCTTTGGAGCATCAGGCGTTTGGTAAAGAGAGACCCTGGCGCCATGACTGGGTCAGTAATCAAAGAGAGGCAGAGAAAGGATGGGGTAAGTGCAGTGCTTGGCTGAATGAAGTAACTGTCAGTCAAATACACCTTGAATGATATATAATGACTAAGCTATTCCACTCTGTCATCATGCCAGCACCTGTCTGCCACAAGACTTCTCAAACAAGGAAAGTGAGAAGCAGGACAGGTGGAGCAGTTGAGTGAGCCAAGCCAGACATGTCTGGCAAACAAGTACAGTAAAGATTTGAAGATTGCTCATGAAAGATAGAAAGTGGAGAAATGGAGAGAGCAGGTAACCGAGACAAGACAGCTCACCTCTGTTCGCTATGCAACCAGCTCTGCAGATCTATCAGGTTGTTAGCTCCTTATCTATCCCTGGAGATCACCCTGTCTGGCCCCGGGCCCCCAGCACCCTGGCCCCAGCAGGTTGGCCTACATCAATATCTAGGCAGCCTTTGTTCTTGTTCTGACTCCCTGCTTCACTGCTCCGGTTAACAGGCCACTGGCTACCAGCTTTCAGCCCAGCAAAACACCACTTACTGCACAGTCAATAAAGAGTGTGTCAGAGACATCTCTGTCCCTCGACAGTAGACTGGAGCTCACATCATGCTTTATGTGGGTATAGACATAATCTCAGCATCAAACGACAGGTTTCTACATCACAATGGTTCCCATCAGGAGATGGTTAGGAGTTGTTGTAGAAAATCCACTTCAAGCTCGTCTGAGTTTAAACTGTCAGAAACATTAAGGCGTTTTCAGGTTATTTAGTATTTGTTTTTCTAATTTACTTTTTAATTGTAGCTTTATTTAGTCTCCTGACAGTGAAAACAAGCATCTGATTGTTGGCTTTGCTACGACATTAAGAGTCGAGGAATAAGACAGGACATATTTTCTTCATTTTTAGTTTTTTAAAACTAAAAATGACATTATTGTTTGACATTATTGGAAGGCTTAGACTTCACACTTTCTAAATCTCTCTCTCTCTCTATATATATATATATATATATATATATATACATACATGCAGTATCTATATATAGATACTGCGCAGAACCCTCAAGCTCCCAGGCCTCTGGTAGAGGACCCGAGCTCAGAGGAAGAAACCACCCACGGTGGATGAGAAGGGAATTTGAATATATATATATTACATTGTTTGCATGTGTTGTATCCAACTGAAGACAGGGAATTGCTGCATGCTGACATACACTTCACTGTTGACAAACTGTACCAACCCACCTACTTGAAACCCGATCCAGCCAGTCCACCAAATGCTTCAGAGCATCAATAATTAATTTGGGAACAGCTATTGGCCTCAGGGGTCACAGAGCAAAGGGAAAGGGATGGAGAAAGTCGGAGAGCCCAAGTAGGAGGACGGAGGTTATCAGGGAATGCTGATTTTGTTTAATAAGTAACAACGTAAAAGCTTAGTTCTTCTCTCTCGTTTTTTTTTAAAAATCAGCTAGCCTTCTCTGCTGTTTTTTCCACTCGCTCTGCCTATCTTCATAAGAGTGCTTGGTCATCCTCTCATGGACTGAATCCCTATCTCAATATAGAAGTGCATTTGTAAGATTTTCCAATCAAATCAATATAAAAATAAATTGAATTGAAGCAAACTTTCCATTACAATCATTCTGGTTTTAATTGCTGAGGATTTTCAGTCTCTTTGCCCTTGAACCTTTTTCTGTCTGCACTTGCTGTAGCTTTAGAAAACGTATTAAATGGGAACTATGGTCTATAAACAAGTATAAAACTATTCATGTAATAGCATAATTCTTTTCTGGGCTGCAGATGCCAAACTATTGCCACTAACAATTTCACTTTCAGTTATCCTGCAGACATTGAGATCTGGCAATATAATTAGAGACTTAGAAAGATAACATGTCACATTCAGCCATTTTTAGTTTTTGAGATGAAACAATCTTCACAAATCCAAAGCAGTGAAAAAGTTCCATGTTCATTTACAAATATACTTCAAATAAAAATGAGGAAAATATGTCACTGATATTATTTGTATTATTGATAAGATTATGATGATGACATCAATTATAATTACATTAATTACCTATAGTGATTTAGATATTCTTTATTTTTCTTTTCCGCAATGCCCTTACTACTCTATGTGAGCTCTGGCACAAAAAATATTCATCAAATCTGGTCATCTCGGGCAGGACGGGTCAAAAAAATTATTTGCTTACAGAATTTTCATTTACTTCAAGTGTAGTGTTTTATAAAATATAAAATTTTTGAAGTTGTGGTACTGCACAAAAGGATATAGTTGTTACTTTTGTAGTATGTTGTATTAATCGCTAAAGAAATTTCTGAAGGATGAAATGTGTTAAATATGATGCCAAATGTAGAACATTCTCCTCTCTCATAGTCCTAATATAGTTCTGGATATTCTCTGTTTCACAGTCTGTCTTCCTCAAATGTTGTAGTGGCAATTAGTAGCAATGTTTCCCTGTCAAAGGTGAACCTTAGTACAAAACCAATAATAGAAGCTTTTGAATAGCCAAGCAAAGACAGTATGTTTCAGCAACAAGTTTTCCCCAGAACCTGAAATGGCTCAGATTTGCTCTCTGACCAAGTTGAATTCAAACACTGAGTTTTCCTATAGAAAACATGGGGTGGTGTCTTCATGACTTCAGCTGGTATGTTTGTCAAAAATCACTGTTTTCTTGGAAATGTATGGATTTTTGGGGAGTCTTTTTTCCGTTTCTGCTCTAGCGATTTGTTCCTGGTTTTGCCGTGGTGCATCACAACTAAGGTTGCACTAATTGAAGTTTTCTGGCCGATCACCAGAAAACAGTAGGCCAGGCTTTTTGATCTTCAAAAATCCTGACCTACCGATTCTAGTTTTGGCTAATACTGATTTTTTTTTTTGTCTGAAATGTTGCTAAATATAGCAAGAAAGTTACCGAGTTGACATCAGAAGGGTGACTAATGTTAACTGTGAACGTACAGATACGACCCTGGCAGGTCTGTCAGTCAGACTCTCTCAAGGCAGAGCTGAAGAGGACAGTGGCTGATTTTCAGATCTTTGCCAAGGTTGATAAGATCAGTGGATAAAATCAGCTTTACGTGTCAGTATTGACCAATCACCGATCTTTTACAACTGAGAAAATTGGGGCCGATCTATCGACTGGCCAGTTTATTGGTTCACCACTATCTACAACCTCATGTGGACGCATCTTTAATGATGAAGCTTCCCAGTGATGTCAGGGCCTGCTGAGATACTATTTAAAAGGAAAGAAGAAATCTGTTCATGATCTAACATATTGGAGATTTCTTCCTCTTAGTGAATTTTTTCTTACCACTGTTGCTATGTGCATGCTCAGTAGGAGGGATACAGGGAATACAGGGTACTGTCTACTCTCAATACTCCATGAAAAGTGAATTCTGCAAGTCAATAACTTGATGCAATCTGCTGTTTTCTTACATATTTTTTTAAACTAATTTTAGAAAAGAAACTAAACTAAAGATGTAACCTATTCTACATCATTGTAGAATGTATGTAATTCACTTGGAGTCTGTCTGTGTGATTAAATTCACTTTTTTACTGTAAAGTGGCTTGAGACATGTTGTGATGAGGTGCTGGGTAATTAAACTCAGATGAATTGAAGAGCGAGGACTAACAGACAGTTATGAATGGTGATTAATGATCAGATGATTTGATTGCTGACTCCTACTGATATTAATAATTGTTTCAGTGGGAGTAAGGTTTGTTTTTGTGTTTCTTAAAAGAACCAACATAAAGTAAATAAGTATACTAGTGTTACAGTCTGACCAGTAAGGCACAAAGGCATATATATATATATATAAAAAAAAAAAAAAATTCTATTTATTTTTCAAAAAATTCTTAACAAAAACAAATCTAAAAAATTTACCAAAATGGGCCCAAAATAAATAATCAACTAAGGCATACCTAACTCGGGATAACAAACCAAAACTGACCTCACACAATGAACACAGAGGGGAATTTATACACAAAGGCTAGCCTACACAAACGAGGAGGGGTGGGAGAGAAGACAAAGACAAACAATGCATAAACATAAATAACTAATTCAAGCCAAAACATTTTGACTACAACACAACTGTAAAAACAAAACAAAATAACTCCAAAAATGTGTTAGCAGTTATGCTATTAGTAGAGAGGCAGATTCTTCGATATCAAGTCCCCTGCTTCCAGCTTACTGATGGATTGTTCCACTTCCTGGTTTGCCTTTCAACCAGTCCCCTCCCCCAGCCAGTCCTTCAAACTCAGCAAAACAAAATAGTTAACGATCCAAATAAACAAAGGTGTTTACTAAATGTGTGCACCCATAATAGTAAACAACCTAATCCAATAACCACCACAAAAAGAAATTATAAACATATTGTGTGAAAAATTCTAAATATATTATGTGAAAACATTTAAATAAATACTAACACTGGGGAAAAGATGGAGGAACCTCTACAGCTAGTCATTACCACATGTGTTATAACAGCTCTGGGACATATATTGATCTACTCTGTCCATGTAACTTTTCCTCTTGTTTTTATTGTCTTTTCTATGAACACTTTTCACGTTTTATAGACGTTACATAATACTGCCACTTGAAAATATATTAACATTTTTGAGCTTTACATCATGTTACAGTATCAATCTCTCAACAAAAACATACTCGGAGTGTTGCTTTGATTTGGTTTTTTCTGCATGTTTGAGGAATCCTTTTCTCTCTCCTCGTAGACATTCTGATGGCAGATATGCTTGGTCTCACCAGGCGCTGACTTTTCCACAAAGCTCCTCCTCAGAGCTGCAGTCTCCATCCATGCTTTCGCCACACAGAGCATCCATCCCCTTCAACTCCCCCAATCAGCTCCTCCAGACTAGCAGCAGCAGCAATTAGCAAACATCTGGTGGAACCGCGAGTTTCCTGAGCTTATTATAGGAGCTACATTTGGTTAAAAATGTTAAAGGCTTAATGGAGGATTGTTGTTATGATGACGTGCTGAAGGCGGAGTGTCGGAAAGATCAGGAGCTTCTTACAGAGATGTAGGTCCATTTGCAAAGAGTTCCATTGCAAAGTTCCATTTCTTTTAATTCATGTGAGACTTTTCCAGCATTTTTATAACAACTGAAGATAGTTACTTGTTTGTGCTATAAAATGGCACAATATACCTGAAATACACATAGTACTTCTTCCCCTTTCAGGTCTTCAGTCAACCCATTTCATTTCCTAGAATAGTATTTCTCCATTTGTTCCTGCCATCACATTAGATGAGTCTTTTATCTCTTTCTTTGTCTGTAAAAGGATCAAGCTGCACCACTTTCACTGTTGAGTAGCTACACAGTTCTTTTTTCAATTATTCACACAGCGAATGAGGCCAGACCTTCTAATTCCATCGGGACATGTGTGAGTGTGTTGGGCTGATGTGTGAATCAGCGACGATGTGACATTCACTGCAGAGGTGTCAAACACCGTACTGCCTCCATTAAGGGTGTGTGTGACCACCTGGCACATGTGTGAGGGGAAAGACAGGGTTGCCTCCTGTGCTCCAGATGTGGACTTGACAAGTTTATTAGCCATTCTTGTGTTAAACAAACCCCATCCCTGTGGTGGGAGATGGAGAGACGACTGATTCCACACATTAGAGCTCATTCTCCACGCCTGCTTATTCAAGCCTGCAGGAGCCCCATCTGTCTCTGGGTCTCTCTGTCACTCTCTCTGCTTCGCCTTTTCACACTTTACTGTACATTTGCCTTTTTGCACACACAGTCATATGCCTGTTGGAGATGAAAACAAACAAAGAATTGTACTTTTTTCCTTCCCTTTGACTCGCAGTCCAAACATTAGCTCTCATGCAGTCAGCCATGTGATTTCAATGGTAGTTTATCTAAGAAACCCATCAGTCTTAGGTGTGTGTACTGGCTCTATATATCAAGCTGTAATAATACTGTAAGTTTATAACTTGCTTGATAGCCTTTTCCTTCTAAACCTGACTGGTGTACAGTAAACAAAAATGGTTTCTTATACATTTCGTTTTTTTAAAATCTAAAATCTCTTCATGTCTTTTTTAAATAGATTTTATTGATTATGTTGAATTTAAAAAAAATAGCTGTTTTTGGAGTGTCATCTTGTTTTGAATAGGCCCTGGGCAGGTCTCCAGTCCTTCACAGCACAAACTACTACAGAGCAGTTAGCACAACAGTTATGCTTTTGGTCCAAATTTGCCTGGTGATTGAAGCCCAATGTGGCTGTTTTTTTTGTTTTTTTTAGCATTCAGTCTGTTAATAAGACTAATATAGTCACTTCAAGTGGACTCCTACAGCTTTGCCTGAACTGATAATATGACTGTACTGTGATGGAGTTAAATGTTCACTTTGCATCTGTGCAAACTACAGTTTGTAAGTAAATAAGAAGTGTTTGAAGTGAACTGTATTGCACTTGACCACTAAACAATAACCTACAAACAACCTGAACTGTCCTACAAAAACTGAAGTTGCACAGTGTGCCGCTCACAGTTTTGCCTCTGCAAAGCATTTTGCAATGACTGATTGTGCTTTGGATCATTAGGATGCCAGAAATCAGTCAAAATGTTTTGTTTTTCTTAATGTTAATATGACTATAAGGCAGTGTTTCTCAATTACTTTCTATCATGCTCCCATTGGGATCATAATTTTTTTCACACCTCTCCCCAGTACTTCTCCTCAAATTGAATTGAAATACTATTGTGAATATGATAATATTTAATTATTTATCTGTACTAACCCCTCAACTCCAGCAACTCATGGCAAAAAGTACCGCTATAAGGAAACATGTTCCTTTCTCCTGTTTATCCATGTTTTATTTTCTCTTCTTCTTCATTTTCTTCTTCTTCAGGGATTCCTCCCAGCAGCCCGGGTCCAATCACACGTCATGAGTCATCCGACAGCTTGGCATCAGACCACAGTGGCCAAGACGATGAAGAATGGCTCTCTCAGGTAAGGTTTTTGCCTCACCCAGCAACGCCCTGTAAGGGTTGAACAAGCAGACAGTTCCATCACTTCCCACACAGTAACATGTCAGGTACAACATTTTTGTCCTCTATTTAGCTCTCAGGGACATACAGTCTGTTCTTTCTCCCACTGAGGATAAGGAACTTGAAGAATTCAATCTATATGGAGTTTGTTCTTTCCTTATATTTTACAGGAAAAACTTTATACTTCATGTAAAAGAACATGCCTTACTTTTCATTTGAACTTTATACAACTTTATACTAAACTTTAAAGCTATTTCAGTGAAGATCTTATAGGAAGCTGTGTGTATTCAGCATCATCAATTTTTACCTTAATATGTTTTAATTAAATGTTTCAATGTTCTTCCTAATATTGTATTCAGAGTAGTTCCAAACATCCTAAAGAATACATCAACCAGTTCCCAATTTTTCCCAAAGGCCTGAGAAATCTGGCACATTCACCCTGTTCTTTTCAGCTTGGTTAACTCTCACAGGCCTTGTCGCTCATGTCGGCAGGTAACCCACTACATTTTCACCATCAATAATTCCGATGCATGCATAATTGATTTGCTAAAATGCAACCCACTTAGCTTGCGTAGACTCTGGTTTATATCTGCTATGATAGTTTGCCAGGAGCAGAACTATCCATTGCACTAGCCTGTATTTGAGCAACTTCCTGTCAGAGTAGCTGTAGACCTGCATGCATCAGTGGTGGAAGATATCATGGTACAAGTCTTTTTACCCTTGCATGTTTCCAGGGCTACTTGTTAAAACCTTTTGTTGATGCTTTGAGTCTGTCGGTGAAATAAGGATAAACAGAGTAAACTAGCTGTGCTCCTGTCCCTCGAGAATATCTGGACAGACTTGAAGTTAGTGGACACAACGGCTTTGTGGATTGAGAAATACTAAATACATGTATAATGTATTAGATTAGAGGCCAAGTACTGCTTCATTTTATTATATCATATCAGTGGTCTTCATTAGATTATCAGTGGGCATTTCCGCATTTGGTTGGGATTTAGGATTGATCAGCCGTCCCCTAATGGAATGTGAGGTTTGTGACCCTCAGTTTGAGTGCCTCAGCAGGCTGCTGTGCGGAGCCTTTTTCTGCCCATCATTGTCAGTTTCTCTTAAGTTGGCTGTCAGTAGACAACAAAACCTTCTGTCCTGACAGAGTCCATCAGGGATTGTTATTTATTATCTGTCAGTTCTAATGCGATGGGGAGGGGTGGACATACAGCACATTACAACGGCTGAAGTTTGAATGTGTTCTGTTTAACAAAACACAGTTTTAGGCCAGTGACTCATTTCCATGAACAACATATGAATACATACTGCTAAGCCACAACATCATGAAAATTGACAGATAAAGTTACTCATAATTCATAATATCCACTTAAAGAAAAATCCCTCTGTCCTGGAAACGCTACAAGCTTTCACCATGAACACACGAATTTTGTGGATCCAAATTGCTTCAGCGTTGGATTTGAGTGCCAAACAATGTCTAAATGTGTAAAGTATCATTTTACTTTATTGTAATGTCCTCTAGAGCCTGCATTAAGCAAAACGTTATGACTACTACAATACTGATTATCTATCAGCATGACAACCTGTTAGTGGGTGAAATGAATTAGGCAGAAAGTGAACATTGTTCTGATTGTGACCAGAACCAGGAATGAGAGTTAAGACATGAGATAGATAGCATTGGCAAGAGATCATCTCTAAAACTGCAGCACTTGTTGGATGTACCAAGAAAAGAACAGCAGTGAATCAGTGACAGGGTCCCAAGTGAACTAGGTCACTGAAATACTTAGCAAACAAAATGTGCTTAAAGGGGAAGAAATCCAATTGTAGCTTAAATTACTGCAGATGTTTGTTCTGTTAGAAAGGTGCAGCTTGATGGCAGATACCACCGCTCTCCTTCAAGGTGCTTCCATGTTTAGGCCTGACCAGATCACTGTTAGGCAAGTCATGATAATGCTGTGATCAATGTATGCTTTGAATGGCTTATGAATTTGATTCTCTTTACAAAAACATTATTGTCTATAAGCAATAACAGCCTTCCTTTACTGAACTGTTAATCATTTGTAGCAAAGGATCCACCGGCAGCTACAAACAATCCTTCTAAGATCAACATATGAAAAGTTCAGGCCTTTCTTCTTGACTAAAAATTGATTGGTTGATTGATTGATTGATTGATTGATTGATTGATTGATTGATTGATTGACTGATTGATTGATTGATTGATTGATTGATTGATTGATTGATTGATTGATTGATTGATTGATTGATTTGTCGGTCTGAGTTGAACATATTTACAGACAAAGGTTTTTTTTTTCTCAAATGAAAAATGTATATACTTTTTGAACAATATTGGCTGAAATAATGCTGAGTGTTTTGTTCTTCATCACATTGTATTTTTAGAGCCTATATATTCCAATTAATGATTATTCAATTACTAAATTAGTTAACAATTATTTAAGCAATCAATATATCACAATAAGTCTGATTAATTATTTCAGCCCTAATAGAGTTTGCTCTTTGTTGCACTGAGGATTTTTAAAGGATAATCCACAGTTTCTCAGCAGTTCTGGCCAGTGTGCTGTGCAGCGAAGGATCTGATGTGATGAAATGATTATGATGTCACCTCTCTGATATTCACAGGTGGAGATAGTGACCCATACTGGCCCCCACCGTCGCTTGTGGATGGGCCCCCAGTTCCAGTTCAAGACGATTCACCCATCAGGTCAGACCACAGTCATCTCCTCATCATCCTCAGTGCTCCAGTCCCACGGCCCCTCCGATGTACAGCAGCCCCTTTTGGACTTTGACACAGATGACCTGGATCTACGCAGTCTTCGGTATATTAAAACCACTGAGCATGTTTTGTAATGGTCTAATGGTAGAAATTGCTCACAACACAAGATGAAACACAATATTGTTTCTAACACGATGGGATGAAATACCATTTTAACAGTATTTTATTAGAAGATAAAAATTCCTTATTTCTTTTGGTTTTCACAAATACATTGAAGATTAAAGAAGGGCTCTGTAATCTGTGTGGAACATTTCAGTCCAGATAGGACCAATTCTCATGTTTGTCTTGATCGAACACAGTTCTAATGGTAAAACAGGATTAACATGCATTTTCTTTTACATTTTTTCATCTAGTTAAAAGGTTTCTTAAATCTCTAAGTGGGTTATAAATAATCTTTGTCTAATGTAGAATTAATCAGTACAAGTTGGACCATTCCAGGTACTTCAGTTTGAACTTCAGATCATCAAAAACAGTCTCAATTAGTGAAAAATCCTTTCCTGTCGAGCTGAAGGAAAACTGCTGATCACTAACTTCAGTTCTGTTAGATATGCCACTGCTTAAAATCATTCAAAACTTGTTAATCACTTTGTCAAGACTTCTATTGTATCAGATGCCCAATTGTTGTTAGTGACCAGCGGTAACAGAAAGCGAGTGGTCAGACAGACATTTAGTCTACTCTGTGAAAAAAACAGAAGAGAACAAAAACTACTTGACTTAATTCTTCAACTGCGTTTCTAGATCATGAGCTGCTTTTAAACCATAATAAATGGAACATTTACCAACATTTATGATGTGTATTGATAATTTTGATGATGTCACTCAACAAAATGTAATGTTTGGTTCCGGTTTTTCAGTTGGCGACTGCACGTTGTTTTTATAATGAGGTTTTATTTTTGTGTTTTTGTGATGTAAAGCACTTTGAACTGCCTTGTTGCTGAAATGTGCTATAAAATAAAAAAAAACACATTGAATGATAATAATTGTCTCCAATAAAGCTGGAAGAATGAAGTCAAGCTTTCAACACTGATCTCATGATCCATGGTGTATAATGATAAAATATTAACTCATCTTTCTACTCCAGATGAAGTCGTATTATAAAACCAACTGGGTAACAGACGTCATCTAATATTGTAATGTTTTAATATCACAGGATAGCATTACACTTCTAATGAGGACAAACTTCATCAGTAATTAACATATGTTGATTAATCGATTAATTAACATATGTTAAATTAGTCAATTAAATGTGTTGTTTAATTAAGCAAACAATCAAGTTTATTCCATTTCAACAACAAAGTGTTCAAAGTTCGAAGTGCTTGACATCATAAAACCACAAAAATCAAAGTTCTACACCAAAGAGCTACACCAATGATATTTGAAAGATTAAAAAAAAAAGAGAATTCAGGAGAAGCATTTTAATTTCACATCATATCACCTGAGCTTGAAGAAGAAACTGTCATCTCAAACTAAAGAATAATGCTTTAAACACATCTGTATAAAAATGAGCAGCTGAATGTCAGACATGTTGTATATGTAATGCTATGAATATTTTTGTTCAGAATCCAGCCAGTACGCTCTGAGCCAGTCAGCATGCCCGGTTCATCTCGGATGCTGACCGACCGCAGAGGACAAACCAACATCATGGATGCCGGCTCAGGTAGGAAGCTTCCTGTCTTTTCTGGTCCGGGGTCCATCATTTGTTTTTCAGTTTGGTCCCGCTCCTTCCTGGTTCCATCTAGTCTTACTTTCTGTATCCCCTTCATTTTGTTTCACACATGTTTATCCCGTCATTAGACAGTGGATGCTGTCAGAGTTGTTTGTGATGAAAGATTGAGAGAGTGTAGACTTTGGTAAAAATGAGCACATCTTAATCAACACGAGTGTCATAATAATTGATCATTCTACACATTTTTTTGGAATCTGTCCAGAGGCAACATTGTATAGTATACAGTATACAAACCTAAATATATACATGCAAATATAAAGTTTCTTATCAATTTGTAGCCATCAACAAGTTTCTGGCATGTTTCTGGGTCAATACTTATTCTCATCTTCGCACACATGAAAGAGTTGGTGTAAATCAGCTGCTTGGAAGAATGCACAGATTTTCTTTATGGGGGTCTTAGATTTTCATAAGCCTAATGTTAGCCTGTTTACATATTATGTCCTAAACATAAATCAGAACATAAATCAGAGAGTAAAAACTATCTGATTCACCACTACAATCATCTTTGCCACTGATTCTAGGTATAGATGATGAAAATCTTTCCTCCTTTAGTATCACTTCCATACAATAAGCTCCACAGCACTTGATAGATCAACCTCTCTGTGACTCCTCCAAAGATACATTTTGTCATTATGATCATACTGCTTGCTATTTACCTAAGCTGATCATTAAACTTATTAGATGACCAATTTCTGACTGAAACAAAACGTGACTTAGAAATGTTTAGATTTAAGGAGCCAAAATAACTCAAATCTCATGACATAATTCCTTCCTTACTCACTGTTTTACATATTTGTATATGCAGGATATTGATTAGCAAAGTATTTTCTAAGTTAAATGGCAACATTTGGACAACATGCAAAGGATCTGTATTACATATGTCAATCAACTACACAGCAAATGTCATTATAGCTCTACAGACCCGTTGCTTAGTAACGTAACACATGCAAGATCCCAAAAAACTGCTGGTGATGAATACCGTTAGATTTAGCTGTCAAATTGTTAACGCGCTAAATCTTAAATGTATGTATGCATTGGATGGACGGACGGACGGACGAACGGATGGATGGATGGAAACTCAGGGAAATGATATTTATAATTGTATATACAAAAGTAAAAGAGAGGCTGTGCTTTGCTATTAGTTATCAACACTATGACTATTACATAACAAGGTCAGGAAAATGTTTTAATTTAAAAAAAGTAGCCGGACAGGGAGTAGGTCAGTTATTTTAGCCTGTCCTTGACAACCTTAACATGTAGCTGTGATGTTGAATTCAATGTGAAATAAGAATACAAGAGATTTTGAGTTCAACATTTTTTCTGCATTATTTTCTCCTTTGCTGTGGCGCACTGTACCAAAGAAATAATACTTACATCTCCAGGTTTCATTTCATTAACGGAACTGTTCTCCCACGGCAGCGCAACTATGGATGGCGTGTAAAAGAATAGTTTTCTTGCTCTCCACCGTTGTGTGCATATGGAAAATTACAGATTTAAACATGCAGCGGGTCTATACTGATAGCTCAAAGACATTGTAGTCATACTATTATGCAACACTCAACAGAAAATGACTACTCTCATGGAGAAATGTCTATTATAAAAAAAGAAGATAAACAGCAATCTGAATTTTGTGATATATTTCTGTTCTGATTTCTCTTTAAGAACTGCTCAGGGCTGAATCATTTGTCCAGCCCTGATTCCATGTTTGTTCAATAATTATGTATATTAAAATCAGACATGGTATCACACCATGCATCGGTACAGTTTACTGTAGTTTGTAATCATTTAAAGCAAAAGAAAAATTATTAGTGGTTGATGTTAACCTCTTGAATTAGCGATTAGTTCACTTAGCATTACTAACTGCAAACACGAGTCTCTATAGGTATTCCCTGCAGAATGCAAACTCTTATCTCTTATCTCACAATTCTTTGACATGGCTGATGACCGGTAGAAGGTGAAAGCAACAAAGCAGAGCAACATGCCTCCATAGAAAATACAGTGTCATCTTAAAGCTTTTGTATTTCCTCTGACTTCATGTTTAAATGCCTCTCTCATTCTGAAGTTCTTCTTCCTTTAAAAGAACCAGACGATTCCTTTGGATGCCACTGGAATTGAACCAATTCTTGTTTTGCAAACACCAAAACCTTCTTTTGAGATTGCATCACCCACAGTGAGGAATTCAAGCTAAAAAATTTACTTGAAGGCCAGAATCTGTGTCAGCAGACAGTGCAGGTACCAGACGTACATCAGCCATGTTTTAGTTCCTATATTTAGTTTA
Source organism: Alfaro cultratus (assembly GCA_903066825.1). Taxonomy (NCBI): domain Eukaryota; kingdom Metazoa; phylum Chordata; class Actinopteri; order Cyprinodontiformes; family Poeciliidae; genus Alfaro; species Alfaro cultratus. The sequence goes on along the minus strand of CAEFZX010013457.1, from coordinate 26,198 downwards.
CTTTATCATTAGCATTTGAGTTTCACACCTTCTCTCATATTTCCATTTTGCATTTTAATTGAGATGTTTTTTTTACTCTCTCATTACCTTTAATGTGGAAAAAAAGAAGCTTTGAGTTAAAACATAAATGCAGTCTAATCGGAAGACGATCAAGTATAATGCTTAACTTGTCAAAGTGTGTGCTTCATGTGTATGCACAATGATCACTATTTAGTGGCAAAGGAGTTATCACCTATTGCGTGACATTGTGACCCACTGTCCGGCGTATCAGGGCGACAGAGGAGTGCCTGTGGCGTCTGTGCTTTTATCTGCTGTCTTGTCACAGATGCTTCTCTCATCTGATTTGGCCTCATGCTGACACAGAGCTACTACTGGTTTCTTCCCCCAGGTGTCAAAAATACTGAGAGCCTGTGTCAAAAATAGGTGTGTCACAAATAGTTGGACGTCAGAGAGTGTCTTTTGTCCTGTACCGCTGCCTGTCTTTCAAAAGCTGGCAGTGTTTGTGGCAGATTTATTTGAGATCAGAATCTTCTCAGAAGACTGATGACAGCAGATTTAAGGCCTCACTGGAAATGCTAGATGTGAGGTTTTGAGAAGGAGAAGACCTTTTTGCCACAGCCACCTGTCACTGTGGCCCTTCCAGATCCTAAGCCAGCTCTACTGTTATTCTTCCACCTCCATGTGCCTCATTTCATCCTCTGAGAATCATATCTGTGTTTTTTCTGTCTCCAGTCAGTGACAGAGGCAGGCCGAGGGATGGAGGTGATACTTATCTCTATGTGCGCGTGTGTGTAAATGTGTGTGAGACTGTGAAGGAAGGCTTCTGTGTTGTGTCCTGCCTCTGCCATGGCGCCGTCTCTTATCACACCATACATCTCTTTTGTCTCACCCCTTGAAGAAGCTGCCTGTGTGTGGCATACCGGCAGTAGTTTGCACTAATGCTTGTTCCAGCTCCAGCTCTTCCAATCACATACTGGCTAATTGGATTCCATTAAGAGTGGATCACTCATATTCATATCTTTATTAGCTTTAGAACATCTTTGAGCACATTGCTAAACTTTAGCCTCAGCACACTGTGTGTTTAGGTGACTAACTGCAGTGTTACAGCCTTTGTGGAGAAATGTTGTTCAACTCCTTTACTATTTGGTTCCATTTAGAACTTTAGTATCATGTCAACTCATCAAAGTTTAATCTACTAGTACGGGACAGTATGGAGCCTGTTTGCTTTGATCAGAATCAGCGATCTATTTTTCTATAGAGACATTTTTACCCTAACAAAATGTGTTTAATACTGCCAAACCAAACCTGCCCTTTAAAAATGCATTAGTTTATTAAGAATGAATTAAACCTTGTAGGTAACCAGTCAGAGCCAGGAGGAGGATCTTAGCGCTGTCAATAAACCTCGTGTACATGCTGCTGATAGTGTTAATGGCAGAGAAACAAGTTACCATTACAGGAAAACTGTTTATCCATCGTCACCGTTGACCTTGCTCAGACTTGTATGCTTTGCATTGCATAGCAGAGATCAAAGGATGCACTGTGAACAGCGCATACACAGGGTTGATTGACAGCGCTAAGACACTAACTTTAAAAGGAAGTGAAAACATTTTCTTAAAAAAAAAATCATATTTACACATTCTAAACCTATCATGTAGCCATGTACACATTTACTCTAAATAAAAGCATTAAAAAAGTATCAGAACATCAGCAGAATGATGTGTTTGTATCAATATTACAGGCTGAGTTACAGAAATATGATATCTGGTGCTGCTCCTTAACCCAAAAGCTAAATAAAATACACTTAAATATGGGTAAAAACATCAGTTGTGTTTTTTTTAAAAAAAATCTGTCTATATTTAGGCAAAAAGCTGAAATTTGAAAGAAATTACACCGTACATCTAATGAATGGAGGTCAATATTTCCTGTTCCCATGTAAATCCAATCTTTAAAGGTAGCGAGGTCTGGGATTAAACTTTTAATCAGCTAGTCCTCTTTACTGCATGATTCTCAGCAATTCAGCTTCTCTGCAGATTTATGAACAGCAGTGTGTGTGTAGTTTATTCATTTAGTGACAATTCATGTCGTCTCAAGACACACACAGGGCACCATACAGTTAGATTGAATCCAATTTGGTCCAAATTGAATTCATACCAATCCAGTTTACTACTTCACCATCCAGCCTTATAGTCAGATTTAGATCCAATTAAATACAACCCAAATCTCTCTGGATCACAGTGATGATGTAGTATTCAGATCTGTTCTGTTACTTAGTAAGTCACTTTCAGGAGTGTTTTATTTGGCATTTCACCATTTGTTTAAAATATTACTCCCTACAATAAGAACCTGGTCTCTGCTTCAGAATACACTGTCATGTCCATACTGTATGTTAAGCACATTTGGAGATTTCAAAGTCTCTGACAGACTCTGGTTTGTTTGTGTGAGAAGCTACAACCCTGCTGTCCTCCTCACAGTGACTCACTTACAGTCAGTCAGTCTCCCCAGTGTCTGCTCCCATCTTATCTCAGCCCATACACTACGCTTATCTCTGCCTTCCCCGAGGTGACGGGATGCCGTCTGCATGGGACACACACTCACTCAGAGTGAGCTGTGTAGAGCTTCCAGTCCTGACTTTTTTGACTCAGCATCTCTTTCCTTATGTAGTGTGCAGGAGGATCATCAATGCCACAGTTTTACCTTCCCCTGGCCGCAATAAACCGGATCAGTGTAAAGCTGCTATCTATGCCCACCATCTCTAGCCACTAAGTCTTGCTGTGGGGTGTGTGATTGTGTGTCTGTGCGTGTTTAGAGGCAACTTCAATCACAGCTAGACTACACAGGGACATTCTATGGCCTGGCTGTTCGTATCAAGGATGGAAGGAAAAGGAGACAGACCCGAAGGAGAGATAACACAGCAAGACTGAATGAAAGAGTATTTAATCTTATTCCTCTGCTTGTGTGTACGCACGCACATTTAAATCCCATCTGATTTCATTGGGGGATTTCACGCCTTGACAACGTGAAATCCACCATCTGAAGCGGCAGCCATTTTGTTATTGTTTTTGTTGTTGTTTTGCAGGTTCAGTGTTTGTTTCTTTGTCATTGCGTTTCTTCCTCACTGTTTGGCTCCATCTGCAAGTGTGCATGTGTGTGTGTGTGTGTGTGTGTGTGTGTTATCTGTGAGAATGAATCAGTGATAGTGTGTTAGCTGGCATCAGAGCAGAGCAGGCGGGACGAGATGAAGCCAGCTTATCTCACAACTCTCAGGACACTTCAGAGGACTACTGGACCTCAGTGCTGGGTTGGGTTTTGTATGTGTGTTTGCTCATCAGGTTTTGACTCATCATATTATAAATATCTTGCTCTTCACTAAGCAAAACAGAAATAGTTTTTAATCTAAATGTTAGAAATTCTACATAAACACAAGAGTTTTATTGACAGTTTTAAGTGAATAGATAGAGTAAAAATGGCTCCACTTAAGAAGCTAATGCAGGTATGTTGCAAATGTCCTCTGCATATGTAGACACACGTATGCTCATGCTGTATGTTCTCCCTGGAGGAACGGGTCTAGTGAGTGTCAGTCCATTAGCAACATCCTGTGAAGCAGTCAGCTGATCGGTGTGTGATCAGCAGCTAACAGCCATTAGCTTCATCCCCCCACATCACTTCTCACTTCCCAGCACTGTGCTTGAGTTCCTCAGTGTCAGCCACCGGCATCAGCTTCTCATTCACACAGATCAGATGTGGTGATATATTGTTACACTGAAAAAATTCCATGTTCAGCACTGTCATAATGTTAGGATCCTGAGAGTATTATGGCAGACGATATTTAGTTTTACTGCAAAACAACTGGTGAATATTTGGGTTTCCTGTTCATAATTGGAGTTATGTTCCACAGAAAAATAGGTAAATCTGCCAATGCTGAATTGCGAGTAGGTGGGATCCACTTTCCTGTTTCCAATGTTTTTTTGTTTGTTTGTTTTTTTCATTTCATTGACATTTGCAGATATTTGTCTTTGCACAACTCTTTACATAAATCTGGTCATTGCTAGTACATTCTTACTGTGTCCGGAATCATTGCCATGGTGATGACTCCATTTCAGCCCAGCACAGGCTTTCCAGATGGCCTCCCATTAACAATACGATGGGATTCCCAAGGAGTTCATGGCAGACTAGATGACTGTAAGGTGTTTTAGATCCTCTGCAAAAACAAGCCCAGATCACCACCCCTCCATTTCCATGCTTAACTACTGACAAACTGTGCTTTAATTTCTGCAAACATCTCTGCTTTGCTGTCATTGTTCTGAGGAGTAGAAACTAAACAGTGCTGCTGCTTAGAGAGAATCGGTTTCTTGCAACCCTTCAAAGCAAGGCGTATTTGTTCAGACTCCTTATAATCTTGTCATGAACTTTAGCATTTGACATATTGAGGCCTGTGGAGCCTGAGTTGAAGCTCTTGGTGTGTATCCCACTGTTGATCTTGGAGTGAAATTGCTAAGGTAGGTTGTGCAATCCTGTGAAGATTGGCAAGAAGTTGCCACACTTGATAAAGATCACATCTGATTAGCTGCATCCTGTTGCTGCTATCCCTTTTAAATCACATTAGATAGAAATGGTGTGAAGTTACTGATAGACATTGTAGACCTTTAGGTTTTTAAGTTCTACAGTAATCTAGTGTAATATGTTTTGGTTGGAAAACATTATATCACGAAATGTGTGTCTAAAAGAGCTGATTATTTTTAATTTATTGTGCAAAATCATTGTATTTTCATTTACAACACAACATATTTCCAGTAAAATACGTATTAAAGTGTTATTAATAGTATTCATGTCACTGGTTTGCCAGTGAACTGGCACGATGGGTTTCAAGTTGTATTTAATTAGAAGTCAGTGAACAGTAGTCGGCACCAGCGGTCAGATCCTATGGGCATTCTTTTCTATCAGTGTGTGCATGCCTGCACCTGTTAGCATCAGTAACAAAGTGCGCCCTTGTCCTGGTGACCCACCACCTCCTTACCACTGACGGCACCACCCTGAGGCGAGAAGGGGCTTTCCCCTCTCTTATTGTTCTCAGAGAGAGAGAGCAGCCAAAAGAACCGTAGGACTGTTAGTGGTCCCACAAAAAGACTAGAATAGATGGTTGTTAAGCCTTGCAACACACACACACTCTCACACACACTTACCATAATGCACATTTTTCCTAGAATCATTGCCTGCTACTTCTTTCCTTCCCTTCGTACCTGAGCAGTCATGTAAATGATGAGGCACCTGTGCATAGGTATTCATCTCGTTTTTTCTTTTACTGATACACACACACAAACACGCACACACACCAGTAACCTATACCCCACAATTACCTTCCAGCCCCATAAAGGGCCCTTGTATTTTTGTCCTGTTCCAGTCACACTGACAACAGTGAGCATATAGGCCAGAAGATGCCATGCCATCTGATCTCTTCCTTAAATACAAATACCCTCATTTCCTGGGAAGCCCTCCTCCAACAGTAGACACCTTTGTCACCCTGCTCCCAGCCCCCCAATCCCCATCCATCCTGTCCATCACCTCAGGGTGTGCTTGGTGACCTGCTGGCTGGTGACAGGACAAAACAGCCAGTCATCTGCGCTCCTTTTTGTTTTTGTCATCACCAGCAATTAGGCTACAGGAGACGCTGAACTGTTATCAGGATCAGGAAAAAGAGGGAAAAATGATCTGATGGAAGTATTTTGAAAGACCAATTAAAGAAAAGCTTTGCTGTGAAAGGGAATGGGCCTTTCAACTGATTAGTTTCATGTTTATTTCTCAAACAGCTTTCTCGTCAGAGCTTCTTTGGCGCTGAGTTTGTTTCCTTGGATAGCCAACTTCTTTGTTGACTATGATCTGCAGAAAAAAAATAGGTTCGGTCCACTTGCAGGAGAATCCTGGCACAGTCAGTTTGTTTATGGTCGGAGAGCAAATGGACTGATCAGGGAGTTAAAGAGACAGAGTGACATGAGTTATTGACATATATTTGATCTGAGAAGATTGAAGTCCTTTCAAAATGTCTCAGTGTGTTGCTGTCTCTTCCTGCTGCATGTTTAAACGCTGACTAGCTGCCTGCAGTACCTGCTGCTCGGCCTGGGCAGCTTTCAGTCAAACCATCAGCCCAAACCATCAGCTATTGTGCCTGCAAGACATTGACTAGGCTGTTTGGTGCTGTATGACTGTTTTGAACTGAACCGAGTGAAAGTAGGCATTAGCCCCCATGAATCAAAGCAAGATTTTAGCTAATTCATTAAGTTGAATTTGCTAGTTTTATGAGCACAGCCGTTTTGTCGTAATAGTCTCTTTCAGAGATTTTATTGGAGTTGGAGCGCTTTAGCCTCATGTAGTCATCAATGCTGGAAATGCCTGCCTGATCAGGGTGAGGCATGGATTGTTATGAAGGGATGCTGATCAGGTCTTAGTGTTGCTCTCATCGCTCTTTGCATGTGTGTGTGTGTGTTGGATCACTTTTAATCTGCAAGAGATGGAATGCCCTCCAGCATTAGTGCTGTACAGAGAATGCATGTGTGTCTGTGCATCCATGTGAGGGCGTGTGTGTGTGTATATGTGTGTGCGTGTTAACAGAGCCAGAGGGCAGTCAAGACTGAGCAGCTGCTCTTTATAGTGACTGAACGGACACCAATGTGTCAGGCATCTGCCATGCATTCTCCCAGCATTCTACCCACTGTCGTGTGTGTGTTCATTTCAGTGAAAGTGAGAGAAGATATGTTGGTGTGTCTTATCATGCCATTTGGTTCATAATTTTTTAATATTGTAGAATAATTGCTTTTACATGAAAATAAAGCTAAGTGTGTATCGCTTGTGTTTCGGCCGGAACATTTTAGTTTGATTGAGGAAACACCTTACAGACTGACGGTCTCTGCGCTCACTTGTTACAGATCCGTAGTTTGCCCCAATAAAAGAGGGAGGTGTCTCCATTAATGCCACCCTTTCATTACTGTGACCTCAATTTGTGGTAGGCACATTGCCAAGATGGCCATCCGTCCGTCTGTTAGAGTCCACCATGACTTTCATTGAACATTGACCTCGCACACACTCCCATCGGCACAAGCAGTGTGAAGGCTGAGCTGTTCAGGCTCGCGTGAGCTGCAGCTCTGAAAAAATCAATTCCTCCCATCAGAATGATACCAAAACATGTAACTGAGATAAGTCCTGATTTCTTATGGTCAGAAAATTTATGTTTTTAAATTTTAAAGTTGGACCTAACGACTATTAGAGAATGGCATTTCTAGCTAAAATACTCATTTTAAAAAAATGGTGTGCTATTATTCTTATTTTTTTCTGTACTATTTCAGTACAACAGTAAGCTGTATGTTGTTAAAATGTGGTTACAAGACACAGATTTGATCATTTGTCACATTTTTCTTCAATGACAGACAACCTTACAAATCTGAAGCAAATTAAACTTTTTTTATAAGGCACATTTGAAAAACGAAAATTTGCCAAAACGCTAAAGTGCTGTACATACTGATAAAAAATGCATAAAATAATAGTAAAACAAAACACAATCCATCATGATCAATGGAAGAGATGGTTTAAACGTCCTTCTTCTCTGACAGCTCACTGGTCCTGCTCTGTATCCACGAAGCCTTCTCAACTCCTCTGGGATGTGGGGTCATAGTTCAGGTATCATGTGAGCTTTTGAGATGTTAAATGAAATAAAAAAACCACCTTGTTTCAACAATTGTGCATTGTACCTTTTCATAATAAAGTAAAGGCAAAAAATCATTCGACCTTGACTTTATCAAAAAAATCAGACAGAATAATTGCCCAAAAAAGCAATGCCTAAAATAAACAATGTCCAGAAAAATAACAAATGAGAGCTAACATAACAGAGCTACTCCAGCAGTTTACAGTAATAGACTAATATGCTGATACATTCCAACAGTAGACTTTTATGTTTTTAACTGGCAGTAATATCAATTCATTACAGTCTGACAGAAGCAAACCCAGCAAGTTGAAATGAAAAAAAAGAATTTTAGTTATTTTTTTTCATTTAATTAAGTGAAAAAAAGAAGCTTTGAATTAATTAAATTCAAAGCTTTAATTAATAATAATTAAAGCTTTGAAAATTGGTGCCCATCTCAAATGACCAACTGCCTTTCTGACCAGGTGCAGAATGAAGAGATGAGTGAAGATATTTCTACACAGTGGAGAGAGGCTGGAGGTGGAGCTGCAGATGGCTGCTGTTCCACTGAGAATATGTTCTTACATAGTTGATTGGAACCTGTCTTCAGAGCAAAGTTAAATGTCTAGAACTTTCAAATTTTCTAAACAATTCTCACTCCATCTGAAATCAGTTGGGACAAACACAATAGCTCGTCATCAAGAGTGATACATCTTTTTTTTCACTTTCTCTGCCTTCCATCTATTCCCGTTTCTCTTCCCTAGTTTCCAGCTCTCCCTCTCTCTGCCTCCCTCTTGCCTTCTCTCTCTGACAGTAACCTTCCCTGACAGTGTCTCCATGCTGTCGCGCACAAATCCACCTCTGAGAGGTGTTAAAGCTCTTCCACACTCAGACGTTCACACACACATATACACACGCCGTCACTCTGGATCCCGTAAGGTATCGATCTCGCGTCCCGTTTGCTCTAATGGGATTTTTTACACCTAAGCATCAGAAACGCCTAATGCATCGCACTGCATCTGATGTGGTGAGGCGCTCTCTCTTCCAAGCAGGCACAGTTTCATGCTGAGGGATAATTATGGCGTGGATGAGCGTTGCTGGCAAGTGTGGTAAAAAATGAATGCAGAACAGAAGAGGAGGATGCACTCAACAGCATATGCATAAGGCTCCCTGAGCATCTGACTCATGTCACAGATGTTCAGACAGTCTCTACTCACTCACACTCACACACGCACGCACACACCCTGCCCAGTGTTTCTCAGTGTATGCTGCTTTTTACAGGCTCCAAGCTCCAAGGTTCCCTGATGTGTTAGATGAAGAAAAACATGGAGCTTTTTTCCTGTTTGGAAGTCATATTTATGAGATTTCCTTTTCTGGAAAAACCACACGTATCACAGTTAGTATGGAGCCAAAACCAGCTGCTAACAGATCTTTACCTTCCATCCCTCCCTCCTCATCTATGTCTGGGGTTCAGCAGGAACTTTGCCTTCCACCTACTTTCCAAGTACCTCCATGTTAGATCAAAGTGAACATATCAAGCTTTTAATTCCTTCATTTTCCCATTTAAATGATTCAGTTGTGGGTTGTATAAAGTGGAACTACAATGCTTTGGTCTGAATTCCTGACTATGGCCTCTTAAAGAGATATGGTCTCTTTAAATGCAGCGGAGGCTCTTCACAACCCGTCCCCCTACAGGTCACAGTGCGTTCCTCTCTGCCACATTCAGCCCATTTTGTAGTTTTATAAACTTCTACAGCACTTTTCCAATCATTTTGGCCACTCAATGCACTTTACACTACGGTCACATTCACCCATTCAACCACACATTTCTACACCAGTAGGCATTTGGGCAGGAGGAAGCTGGAATCGAACCTACAGGCTGAGGTTGCTGAAACACTTGTCTCTGAAGAGCTTTGTGCAAACAAAACAAACTTTCCCCACTGATGTGGGAACATTTCCAAGAACAATAAAACATAACACTTTGAAGGTGTCCTGGTGCAGAGGGATGGTGTAATAAATTGTGTGTGGTTGTACTCTGCTATTTCACTCATTAGCTACAATCTTAAGCTTTCCATGAGCAAACAACAAAGCTAGCAGATCAGGCTCTGTGTGAGACATTAGAAAGGACATTAGAAAATCCTCTGAAATCTTTATTACTTTTAGATTTTATGTCTTATTTAAAAATTCTCAGATTATCTACCAAGCAACACACAGTGGATCTAGAACTCCTAAATCATCCTCAAGTTATTAAAAGTATCTCATGCTTTCTTTTTATTTATAGGATTAAAAATTTTTCACTGTCAAATGTCTTCTGCAGAAATTCCAGTTTTGCTATTCGTTTCATTTCCTTTGCTCATTCAGCCAACTAAATATGGTTTAGCCAAAAAATGATGCTTTACTGCTGGCTTACAAATGACCTCAGACTTTCATTGCCTCTTTCCTTTCTTGGTGTCACCTCAAGGCTGACCAGGTGGAGGTGTACTGCAGCAGTCTCATTTCCTCAGCAGGAGTGTGTGTGTGTGCGTGTGTGTGTGTGTGTGTGTGTGTATGCATGCGTGTGTGCGTGCAGACGCAAAAGCCCCAGTGCATTTACGTTGATACTATCTACTCACCTGCTCTTGCTAGCCCACAGAGGCAGCCATTGTGTATTGATGGTACCCAGCAAAAGACCAACGTCCTGCAGGTGACAACAGGTGTTGGTTATATATGCGTGTGTGTGTGGCGGTGGATAATATCAAGGAGGATATTGTTTGTGCCATGGCAGGAGTAGTTAGAGGAAGAGGGGAAGAGGTTACAGCCTTTCTCTCCTCACCTGGAAATTATGTTCTGCAGCCATTTTACTGGAGTGTGTTTCCAATCACTGCAGGAACGTGAGAAATGTCCGCTAGGAATTCCTCCCAAACTTCCAGTCTGCCTCTTGTGCTTGTGTCTGTGTGTGTCGAATGTTGCTGGATAGATCAGGACATATTCATTATGTGTCAACTTTTTTCTTCTTCTTCTGTGATTTAAGATCATGCAAATACAGTTAGGAAAAAAAGGTGTAATCTCTACATTGTTGCCATGGAATCTCAGTGTTTCTAACAATATTTTGAAAGTATCTACAGATAAAAATTATTTTAACTATAAAAATATAGAAATATTTTTTGCAAATCTAATTTAATATATCTATAACTATACATATAATGTAGTATGTTATAATATTGTAACTCCAGATGATAAATTAAGATGAAATTCATTAAAGTTTTTTAATGAATTGTATATTATGTTGGTGTCCATTTTCTTCCATACAAACTATTTCTGACTTTTTTTAATGACTTGAACTTTATTGCTTTTCCAACAAAATTATATACCACAGTTCTACAATTAACATAGCCCAGTTTAACACATGCTAAATAATGACTTATTTGGAACAAATATCCAGAACAGTTAACAAAAATTACTTAATACAAAAGAAAAAAAATGTCACAAATTGTTTTGACTTTTCTTGAATTAGTGAAGTAAACCTGAACTTGGCTAGTGATTCATTGTGTCTTTCTACATCGACATGTTATTTGCTCTCCCAGTCTGCATTCACTGCAATTCAATTAGAATTACTGCTTTTGTTCTGCATGTCATTTTGAGGATGAAAATTAAATGGAAAAATGGAGGCGGCCTGTAAGAATGGGTGAATGTATTTGCAAAGTGACCATCATCTGCAGAGAATTAAGTAGAGAAGAAGAAGAAGACTCTGAGAGGTTCAGACAGGGAACACACACATTTGTCTCAAACATGTGTGCAGAGACTGGCAGAGCCTCGCTGATGTGCAGCTTTACTGGCAGCACTGGCACACATTAGCATGCTGTGCTTGCAGAACTGGGCATCTTTTGCTGAAGCTCATTGAAAAGTGAAGTGACAGTTGGACAAAACTGCTCTTCTTTGTCCTTTTCTTGCTGTTGCTCTAAATTGTCACGAGTGTTCAGACAAGAGGTGCATGTGTGTGTGCTTTATAAATAAAAATGTCTTGTGTTGTATTGTATGTGTTAGACTGAGCAGGTACATTTGAGATCATCCACTTTTGTTTTTCTTTGCCTCCTGCCATATCATTCAGTTCTATTCAAATTTAATTAAATTCATAAATACTTTATTAATCTGAAAGAAAAAGCTGGAGAAGGAGCTCCTTCTTGCCCGCAGTAGTGGTCTTGATTGCAGCCACTCTAAAGAACCCTCTGACTGAAGACACTCTTCTATAACAGTTTGATGAAGAGGATGCTGAGGGTTGTCAGTATTTTTTTCGTTTTATGATGAATCCTTCAGAGCAGTGAGAACAGAACCAGCCTTCTCCATCACCTCCTTTACCTTTTCTCATCTCAGTCTCTGGTTTTGAAGGTTCTTCTTCAACAGGTGAAGCAGCTTCACCTGTTCTGTGTGCAAATTTATAGAAAATCTGCAGTGTCTTTGTGGAATGACTGAAGGACCTGAGCATCCTCAGCTAGTCTGCTCTGTCTCTTCTTGTAGATATCATCATGCTCTCACATCTTCTTCCTCCTTTGTAATTTATGCATTTTCTGACTCATCTTCAGTCTCTTTTCCTAATTCGCTCCATCTCCAACTTCCTTGTCCACACTCACTCCATCAGTTGTTGCCAACACAGGAAACTGTTGTTCATGCAACACTGCTAACAGTTTGCCTCGATCTCTCCATGTAAATAACTCCCACATCCTGCACGTTGTAGACCTTAGACTCTATCTTTCTATTTGTTCATTTTTTTCTTGTCAGCTATACTGAATTATTATTATTATTATTATTATTATTATTATTATTATTATTATTATTATTATTATTATCTTATTTTGTAAACATAGACCACTAATTAAATTTTCACTTTCTTGTTCATCTTAAATGTTTGATGATTACAATGTGGTTAGTTTTATTATTATTATTAGTATTATTATTATTATTATTATTATCTGTTTCTTCTTGTATAGACATAAATATGCAGAAGCATATAAATATAACAATTAATGCCGTTATTAGAGTGTAATGGTAATGTAGTCAAGTGTATTGTTTATTGATACTGTCAAGACTGGTGAAACATTCTGAACTTGTATAAAAGTTTTGTTTTATGTGCCTGTGTGTATTCCCCTTTGTGTGTGAACAACTGCTCCAGTTCTGGTGTTGTTGTTTATTCAAAACTATTGTTGGAGCAAAAATATGGATGACTTGTTAAGCCTCTGCTATTTCGATACTAAATGTTCCCCAGATATAACACTCAGGAGATTTCACTTTTTCACTCTTTTAAAAAAAAAAAAAATACTTCATCCACGTTAATATTGTAATTTCAGAAAGGACATCATAAAACCTATGATGCACAACAGGTAGCAGTAACTTTGACATAAAACATAAAACATAGAACAAAATGATAGTTCCAGAGTAGCATATCTTGAGCATATCTGTAACTTTGCTGTGTGTGAAGATCCTCACTAAATAGTTGTATCTTTTAGAATCTAAGACTGGCTGTATTTTCATTGGTGATCTACTTTAGGAGTCTCTACTTCTACACAAATCCACTCTAAAGTATGGTGTTCCACTTTTTGATTTCTAAAATACTCCTGGGATCATCAGTTGGAAAACATCCTCCAGACTGCTCAAAGGAAGAGGTAGTGATGCTTCCTTCAATGTTAGTTGTAGAGCTTTTGATAAGTTTATCTACTTATTTATCATTTCCAAAACATACTTGAATCACCTTTTAAATCCACACTGTTAAAGAGCCTATACACCACATTGCCTAAAGTATGCGCTTGTGCTCCTTCACATATAATAGTTGAAATGATACTGAGAACATTTTCCTGAAGGCTTAGCAATATTAAGAATATTTTTATTGACCATTTTTCTGCAAGCACATTTGTGAGGTCAGACACTGATGTTGGATGAGAAGGCCTGACTCACTGTCTTCACTCTTACTTTATGCCAGAGGATAAAATAAGTTTGCGCACCAATGTTGTTTTTCCTCTGAAAATTTACACATCCATGTCTTATGAACTATTCAGTGTGTATTAGTGCACAGTCATTTTGGACCAGAAAGTGGTAATTAAATCTTGCCATAAAAGTTGTGAGGATGAAAATGTCCAAATTGTCTCGATGTCCCCAAGATTTAATTTCATTTATACAAACGGCTGAGCTCAAATCCTACAAAAGTCCATCCTCCACCACAGCCATATCCAAGTGCAATGCTTTGCTGGGCCTTAGTAACCTGCTCCTTAAATTCCTCTACATGTTGTTTTTGAACCCATCTGAAGGCCACATGAGGCCTGGCAGTTTCTAGTTATTGAAGATGGTGACCTCTTTGCACTTTGCACCTCAGCCACTGACCTCCCTCTGGGATCTTAATGTGGCCTACCACTTTGTGGCTGAGTTTCTTTTCTTCCTATTCAGTCTTACTTTGCTGTAATACCACCAACAGAAAGCTGTGGATCATTTAGACATTTCCAAACTGAATTTACTGCACAGATGGGATCCTATCATGGTGGAAATAACTTACAGTGGCCCATTCGTTCCCAAATGTTTGTAGAAGTAGTCTCCATGCCTTGCACCTGGGTTGTACACACTTGGGACAATGGAAGTGATTGGATCTTTTCAGTGCAATTATTTAGAAGGGGTGTGAACATTTTTAGGAATGTAGTGTTTTGTCCGCATTGCACGTCTTAGTTAGCCTTTGTTTGAGCTTTCTGTAAGAGGGTTGTTGTGTTTATTATTTCCATAACATTGCACACGTTTTCTCATATATTACAGCTCAAGTCCAGTCCTTGAGAGCTGCCATCCTGCAACTTTTAGAATCATCCTTACTCCAACAGACCAGGATCAGCTCTGAACAGGCCTGGTAACGAGCCATTCATTTGAGTCAGGCGTGTTGGAGCAGGGAAGCGTCTGAATGTTGCAGGATGGTAGCTCTCAAGGACTGGACTTTAGCACCCCTGTATTACACAATAGACTCATATACAGAATCTTGTACTTCCACAGTGGGTCATTGTTCCTACAGACATTTTAGTGAACAGTTTCAAAGTCACTTAAATCATTTTTTTTGTTACTCTAAATAACTTTAGCAAAGCAAACAATGTTCACTAATCTTGGTTCTATCTGAATGTCAATCCAATAGACATTTGAGTTTCTGTATTATGACCTAAATGAAACCCTAATTTAACTGGATCAAGATGCTGAGAAGCACACCATACAGAATAGTTTAAGTTACATGGAACTCAATGAGAAGTTCTTCTGAAGCTTGACTCCAGTGTATGTCCTGTGCTTTGTGTTTGTGTGCGTACGCAGCCATTCACATTGACTTGAAATGCAAGAGCAGAATTGGATGAAGCCGGAAATGTTTTCAGAAGCGTGACACCTTCCGAGACTTCTCGCTGCATACGAACACACACTGACATATCTAACATGTGTTTCTAATGAGTGGTAATGTATGAATGGGTGAGCTGGTCAACCATGCAAAATGATATCTGGTTGGTTGTATACATGTCTGTTTACACTGGGAGTTTAAATCCCCCTTGATGTATTTCTGTTTACTCTGTATCCTCTGAACTTGTGAATTATTATAAGGGATGAGGAGAAAAAGTCAAATTTGCTTTAAGGCCTTCAGTGGAACTCGATGCGAAGTTATGGTACTAAGATTCATATTGTTATGTTCTATGCATCAGGTTGTAATCGACAGATCTTAACCAGGCCCTTAAATCAAACAGAAGTTGAATGAAGATGTTTTTCATTCAGCTTCAAATGAATGAAAAACAAATGCAGCATAGTTATTCTCTCTCTTTTTTTTAAATCCATCACTGCTAAAGCTGGCTTTTGACCAATAAATGATTGGTGGCCATAGCCATAGTTGTTCATGCTCCTATGTACAACAGGCTCTTTGTGTTATTTTAAAATGGACAAAATGATTACACAGTTAATATTTTAAACTAGCTACAGCATCCTAAGCAACTGGCATGCTTAGCACAGTTAGCATTGTACTGTACTTGTTTGAGCCTTCCTGTTATCTGTTGAAGGTTTTTCTCTTTAGCAGCCTAAAGGCCAACCACTGGAAGTCTAAAATCTTTTTCTCCGGCGGACTGTGTGTATTCTGTGAGCCGCACAGACTCTGCACATACTGTCCATGAACAGTTGAGATTTCATAGTTGAGCATAATTGTTACCTACGTTTCCTATGACAAATTCCTTTATTTTCTACTATCAGAATGGATACTAGCAAGTTTGATGAGCTAGTGGCCACCTAACCCTGTTGCTTCTCAGGACCTGGTGGATGCCCTAATAAAAAAACATATTTTGTTATTAAGGTATGGCTGATGCATATCCTTCAGTTTGGTGTTGCATATGAAACAGTTTGATGTCAACTCTGTTTCCTGCTGAGCAGTTTACTGTGCAACACAGAGTATGCAGTCATAGAAATTTACCATCACCATGGATATTTCCAGCAGACATTCGATCTAGTACGATCGGACCTCTGTGGAGTGAGGTACGTCTGAGTATGCCGGCACCTTAAATCGTCTTCTGAAATGTCTTTTTTGAACAGCTTTTTACATTTCTGTTTCTTCTCTGCATTCATTGAAATCCCTTATTTATCCTGAAATGGCTAGCTTTGAGACTGTATCTTTGTGTTTGCAGCCAGTTATTATCAGCCAATTTTGAGATGCATCTCTATTTTTAATGAACTACTTGATTCTGTTACTAGCCATTGACACTAACAGTTCTAAAATTGTGACTGGGACTTTGGTAAAAACTTTGGTATCTTTTCAGCAATTGCTTCTATTATTGCAGATTCAGATTCTTTGTGTTTGCATATTTGTTTCTTTGTGTGTCCCATGTCACTGTCAGACACTAGTGTCACACAGTTAATGCAATTATCCCTTAAAGGAAACAAGAAAAGGACACAGGAGGTAATTTAAAAAGCGCCTGGTCTGCTTTGCGTGTGTGTGACTGTGATGGAGATGTTGTCACTGGCAGCCAATCTTGGCATTTCCACGCCTGGGCTCCACTGCAGAGTTTCCATCCTTTCCCTCCAGTACATCCCCAGTCTCTCTCTTCCTCCTTTTCTAATTGGGGCTTTCCCTTGTAATTAGTCATCGTTGCCTCCCACCTCCTCCTCCCAAGGAGAGGCCTATTGACATAGCATGTTGGCTTCAGTAACAAGCACCCTTTCCCCCCTGTGGCTATGGCACTTCCCCCCTGAGGCATGAGGAGTGGGAGGTTAGCTCATAGCATCACAGCTAACTAGACTGTGGAGCCTCAGAGCAGGCCCTGGCGCCGGCCAGCCAGATCCCCACTGGTCAGTTTTGTACTAATCCAATAAATGAGCTGCATGCAAGGGCAAGTGTCACACACTCTAAGCATTCATACACAAAGTCACACACACACTCTCTCAGACACACTAATCTAGATGCACACTTCAAGGTCCCAAGTTGTGACAAGCTGCTGCTAATTGTGTTCTGTCTGTCCTTGTCTCCTCCTTGGGGCTCACAGAAATTCCTCAACCAGTGGGCTGAACTCAAGTGTGTATATGTTGGTCTGCTTGTATGTCTCCTTTTGTTCTTCTATCTTCTGTGTGTAGTCTTTTAATCCCTCATTCATTTATTATTGCAATTTTTGGAAGACATAGAGTTTTTACAAAAATGTTTCAATCAGCTTGTACACAGTTCTGTGGAAGGTTTCTGAGAGGATTTCTGTAGATACCAAGCAAGACCTGATGCAGTTTGGGTTTGGATCTTGCCGAGTTTGGTCTTGTCCTCTCCTACACAACAATTTAATAAATATAAAATAATAAAGTTAACAGTTTACCTGCAAATGAAACTCTGCAGGTAAACAGCAGCGACAAAAGTCGAACATTTTTGCGGAACATTGACGATAACTACATGTAAGCATTAGTGCTAAAAATGCAGGAATCTGTTTATTTGCATGAATTCCCATGATCAAGGAATTGTGAAACACTGGAGAGACTAATTAGTGCTAAATTCAAGATTAATATCTTTCTTTCTTATGAGTTAATGTTGCACACGGAAATGATAAATTTGGTAGATTTTGTGGAACACAAATATAACTGAATCAAATGGTTAGGTCTTTAATTTCTTCACTATAAAATCAGGAGTACAGTTATGTCATTACCTGATGATTCCTTCTCATGGCAAGATGACGTCTCTTTTTTGTGCTGCACATAGAAAGAGAATTCTTTGTTTTCCTTCATCGTAATAATTATTTATTTTCTGCCTTGTTTCTTATATTTTTCCCCTCTGATGCGTTATTCCAACCGGAGTCATGGTCCTCCTCATTGAAGGCTTGGCTGCGCCGTTTGTAGCAGACTTCCATTCATGCCTACATGCTTGCTACACATGACACATTCTTACCACAGGAAAAGCCCTGAGCCAGAACAGGCAGGAAAACTTTGGAAAACCAGGATACAATTTGGCACTTATGGAGCCTAAACGATTTCCTCCTGGGCGTTGGGCTTTGTCCTACTGGGAAAAGCCAAAAGACCGGCGGAGAAAATTACATCCGGGAAAATGTTTATGCAGCACACTCAGCTCCCTCACTTTTTTGGCCTGCAAACGAGCGATTATTCGTCTGCACTTAACCTCTTAGGGAGAAGGGGGAGTGTAGGTGGGTGATGGAGAGAGAGAAATTCTTTCCATCTCTAGTCTTCGGGCAGCTGCTGGCATAGCTTACTCTTTTTCTCCCGACTTGAGCTTCCTTCTTGGCAGTGCGGCTGGTATTTGGAGAGCCCTCACTAAAACGTGGAACTCTCTGTGTTAGGTAGTGCTGGTTATGCTGAGGAAGGTGGGTAATTGCGGGGAGCCTTCACACAAACTGGGAAACGCACACATTCATTCAGTGTTCAGACCACTCACGTTTAATCCGTGTGTGTAAAATAGAAACATTATGTTCTTCACCATAATTGCTATAGTAGCTCAGAATCTTACTTCCTTCAGTCCCTTGTGACTAAACCTTAAAAGCTTAAATAGCTCACTTTATTGAACAGCCAGATAATAGACTTTAGATGTCTAGTTAAAAAAAAAAAAAAAGAAATACTAGTTCATTTGACGTATTTAGCAAGGGCTTAAAATAAAATATAAGAATAGCAAAAGCAGACTTAAAGTTAAAGAGTTGATTGCAATTTCAAAAAGAAACAAACACAAAGAGATGCACTTAAGTTTTAGTCTTTTGTCTAACAGATGTGTTGGGATGAATTCATACCTCTCAGTCTGTTTGACCATCCGCTCTAAAGCCAGGCCTGTGTGTGAGGTCATTTATGATCTGATGATGATCTGGTCATCATCAGACCACCCCATAAACCCAGCTTTCTGACACTGTGCTGATGGCATGTGCAGACAGCCACAACAAAATGCTCATTGAAAAGGTGGAAAAAAACTCACCAGAAAGTAAAGAAAACTCTGAACCACCTTTTTGCTTCATATCTTCACTTTCTTAAAATGATGGCCTAAGTTATTTGTTTGCCAAAAGGGATTTTTGCCCCCCCCCCAAAAAAAATAAATAAAGGAATTACCTCCTGTTTTTTTTTTTGTTTTTTGTTTTTTTCCCAAAAGATTATATAGGCAAAAAAGAAATACTTTTGGTAAAACATAACTTAGGCCACCATTTTAGGAAGGCAACAAGCTTCTGTTCTGCTAAGCCAAACTGCCATGAATGAGGCCGCCTGCATGTTGCCACCTGCATGTTGCCCAAGTCCAGCAGCTTCCATTCACAGATTCAGAGAAATATAAGGAGACCTCAACAAAAAACACACTCCTGTACACTTTTGCCACCAAATAAATGTTGAATAATTAATGTCTGGAGTGCATCTTGAACCGTGTCACTGTAAAACGGCTCTGATTGGACCATGAGAGAATGAAAGGATGTTGGCTTTGATGTGGTTTTTGCTTTCCAGGTTGTGGCTGGTGTTCTCTAGCCCACACAAACACTTAACAGTGACTGAAAGAGTTGTTATTGAAGTAATTTAATTGCCTTGAGGACACCAGTATCCTTATGGGTCCATTGACTCGCATGTACCTGTTTTTGGGGTGACATTTGAGAAGAATGTCTACATAAAACATGCAGTCCCAATCTGAAACTTTTTGTACCTGCACACGGAGGAAACTCTTTCCTCTGTGTTTTCTTCCCACTTGTTGATTAAGTTCACCATCTGTTATTTGAACCCCACACTCTCCCCTTCTTCAGCTTTAGCTTAAAACCACTCACTCATCCTCGCTGACTCCTGTTCTTCTTCACTGCTGTCATGTCTCTGGTTTCATACCAACCATTCATTTCTGTCTCCCACCACCTTTGGCCTGTGTATAACTCTCCTGCTTGAAACAGTCTCATCACGATGTCATGTTGAGTCGAGAACTACTCAAAGCAGAGTATATTTTTCTCATTAAAGTCTGACACATTTTAGCAGCTTGGATCATATCTGTAAAGTTTTGTGTGGTGTGGCACATTTTCCGGTGCTTTTATACTAATAGTCCGGTAGACCGGGTTTCACTGGGGACCAAAATTTCAACATTTGTTGCATTTGCAGTCTGTGTGGTTGGCTTGACAAAATGTAATGTGTCAAACAAAACAAACTTCAGAAACCTGTTCACTCCCTCACCTGTGGTGGCGCTGCACCAAGAACTACTGAAGGAAATAACACAAAAACCTCTGAAGATATAGAGTGCAACTTCCTTCTTCACAAAATGTCAACAAAAGCACAGTAGCATCAGATTTTAGTGGTTATAGGAGTTCTCTTTTGTTACTGATAAAAGACCACGATTCATTTCTCCTGCTGGCTCTAAATTTGCATGTTTGTTTTGGTTTTAAATACCAGAATCCCCTGCTCTATAGTTCACTTCCTGCTTTCGGAGTGGTCTCTGGTCAGCTTGGCGTACACATGCATTATAGCCGCACCAGAGTTCACCTCAACCAGCTGAGACCTGGGTTTGTAGGCAGACCAGAGTTTACCTTTTTGGTGCACATCAGAGTTAGATTACGCATTCACACCTCATCAAACCAAGTTTACTTTTGGATTTTGATTATGGCGAACTAATCAGGACTGGTGTGAATGCATCCTCAGATAGTAAAGAGCTCTACTTGAGTAACAGCAGAATATGTATATTTTTTATTCTAATCAAATTTTCAACCAGCTTTTTTTTTTTTTCCTTTTCATCCTGACTTTTCAGTTTTGGTCTTACAAGATACAAGCCAGCAGCTTCCCCATCTACTCATCCACAGCCTAACCCAACCCAGGAGGCTGTAGGTGTTAGGTCACTTACTGTAAGAAGGTTGAGAGTGAATGATGGATTGGTGCGGAGGAGGAAAGTAGGGAAGGTGGACTGGGGGTGGAAGTCGTGGGAACCGGCAGGCATAACTCTGCTTTTGTTTTCTTTTAACAGCTCATTCGCACATCACGTTTTCAAATGCAAGCAAAAGCAATTTGTCCTCTCTGTCTTCCCCTCGCGTCCTCCCCTCTTCCTCCCTTGGCCTTTGAATCATTCTCCAGCTGGGCCCAGTTTTGCTCATTTCGTGTCAGCATGTCTGTTTATGTCTACACTGCTGTGCGTGTCTCATAGTGTGTTGGTTGCACATACACACAATCACACGCAGAAGCCTGAGGACCTTGACCAATTCCCGGTGGAAAAGCGTGGCGTCGCTCTCCGTCACAACATCTGGAAGTGGGCATTCTGCAGTCGGCAGCCGCTACACTCTGACTTGATTATATTATCTTGTTGGCTCATGTGTGTGTCGGATGTGTGCTTGCGCATGCGAAAACACAAATCGCACACTGCAGATACTCATACACCTTCAGGTTGATAAACTAATAAGTTGTGTATAGGAGGCTGTCAGCCTTTGTGAGTGTTATATGTGTGGGTGAAGAAGAGCTCTCGAGCGGTGGATGTGTTTCCGTGCGTGTGTGTGAAGAGGTCAAGTGGTGATTGCTGATGTTGTCTGCTTTAAACACATGTTTAGCCAGGGCCCACTCAAACGTTTGGCAACCATTAGACAACTTCCTCTCCATCTTCCGGACTTAGGTCTCTACGGATTTGCGTGTCTGTGCGTGTGTATGTGTGCATTCACAGGTGTGGAAACAAGCTGGAATATGTTCAAACCAGACTTTAATATGTGGAATATATGACTTACAGGGATGTGAAATATTTACCTTACCAAAAATGTTCTCTAAATGCACATTCATGAAAGTAAGCGCTGACTTTTCTCAGAGGTGTGTTTTTCTAAGGGATCAACAGAACTGTGAACTTTGCTTGTAACTGTGGCTCCAGAGCTTCTCACACACGCCCTGAAATCATACACACACACACACACGCAAACGCATGCATAGACACCTAAGGGCCTCTGTCAGTCATCAGGAAATGAAAGGATCATTTAGCTTAGAGGGAAGATGAGAGGATTGTAGAAGAGAAGAGGTGGAGGAAGAGGAGAAGTATCTGTATTTGATGCAGATTCCAGCAACAACATTGTTGTGATATACACACTAATAAAGTGTGGACAATCTCTGAAGTCACGGACCGACCAGCTTTGTTAATCATGGAGGTGTGATGATTCATAGTCATATTGGTCGCTAGGTAGGACACAGGGTAATTTAAGGTAGAAGTAGAAAGTGGTCAGGTTATGAAATCAGTCATTTTGAAGTGTTAATAAGTAGCCATTACTGTAGTGTTCACACTATGACTCCTCACGCAGGTTTAGAAGCTCCCCGTCCTTCATGAATCTGCTGCGAGGTCTATACAGCAGCATAACTAACTGCTGTATAATGTGTTTTTTTTTTACTTCGGTGTATATACTGTACTTCCAGACATATAGATGTTGAATGTGATTTATTAAAGTAGTTTAGGGGCCTGGAGTAAAGCAACAGAGTGATGAGCTGACTGAACAGTCAACTGGCTGCCTAAGCAACGATTGGTATGTTGTGTGTCATCTGTTGTTGGTTATTATGTACAATAATACATAATAGAGAGAAATATTTGTCGGTGGTAACTCTGTGCTTTGGGACTTAATTATCATTTAAACATTTAAGTCACATAGACCAATGGATTCATATGTAAACAAGCGGTGTGAGTATACGTGTGGTACAGATGGTATGTTTAGGGTCTCTCCCTCCAGTTACGGAGAGACCCTAAACTGAGAGTCTTTTATACAATGGGGACTATTCCAAAGTCATTTAAATACCACAGCCTACCTGGGCTCCCGATGGTATCTTCCAGTACTCCATGCCACAAAGCTCAAATCATCTCAATCTGATTTCTTGAAGATGGAAATTAGCTTATTGTACTCCGGCAGGATCAACAACCACCAAATGTCAGTCCAATAAAGTGCCTTTGGGATGTTGTGGAAAGGGAGATTCATGGGTCATAAATCCTATCATGGCTCTGCAACTGGCAAATCTGCAGCAGCCATTGGTTCTTCTGGCCACCACCAGTGGGTAGAGCAGGCATTGAACTGTCAACCCACAGATTGCAGGACAAACTCCTTCCTCTTTTGCCACCATTGACCAAGTTTATTTTGCATCCTTCTGTGTTTCTGCAGCCTATCATGCAGCACAAACACACTCTATTTTGACAGTAAAATCTACTAAATATAAGCAATATCAGGCTACTAACTGTCTATTTTTTGGAAAATGTGGAGATAACACACGCATAGTTTGAGTTGATGTTTATTATGGGGTGTGGGGTGCTTTCTGAAGAGCGGGACGTCCCGTCTAAAGGGTCAATAAAAGTCCATTAACCAGTTGAACCCCGGCCCAGTTGGGTCCAAATTGGTGGCAACCACAGTCATTCTTACATTTCAATGTGTAATAAATGGTGCAGCAAGTATAGCTAATCAATTTGATGTCATTTTAGCACATATCAGTGTTATCTTGATAGTGTAACTGCAAACCCAGGAGCTCTTTAAAAAGGTGAGTAACTTTGAGCGTGGATATGTATCCAGTCAGGCCTGTGCTGGGCCTGAGCAGAGTGCATCCAGAGGACATGCAGAAATCCCACTGGGCACAGGAGACACATGTGTCTCTGCTAATACTCTGCTACTACACCTGGTGATGAGCACACCAGTATATGCATGCACTGATTTTCATGCCCTGTTTAGCCCATCACCATGTGGGGCTGCTCTATTGGCCACAGTGGAGGTGGCCTAGTATGTTGCAGCAGAGAGTTCCACACATTATGTTAGAGTGAGGTGCATGGCTATATCCAGACATAGTATGTTTTGTCTGCAATAAGTCTTTTTACTCTTCGGTCTCCATGTTTGAAGTCCTGACATGTAGGCAAAGAGCCTTGTTTGATTGATGTTGAGGATTTTTTAAAATCATTTTTGGTGTATAAATGTATGCTTATTCTTTGAAAACATAGCTATGTGTGTTTAAGAGTGTGTGGGGTTGGAAGGCGTGTGTGTGTGTGTGTGTGTGTGTGTGTGGGTGTGTGTGTGTGTGGGTGCGTGTGTGCCCCAGGTGCGCACGTGTTGCAGATTATCTCTATATCCGAGCTAGTTTGACACCTCCGCATTCAGACTAGCGTTCAGCTGCTCGCTCTGGCACATCCAGGACCAGCTCGACCTCATGTGAACGCTCTGTCGCCTCCACTCATGCTCACTTAGGTGCGTGTGCATGCACGCAAATCGGACTGCAGCCGTTTCCATGCCCACACCTTTGTTCATGCACTTTTAATGGGATTTCGTTGATTCCGCCTGAATTTGTGCTTCTAGGTTGAGCCTTGGAAGTGCTTTTGTAAATACCAACACGTTCCTAGATTTTCACACCTCGCCCGCTGTGTGTGTGTGAACGTGTCCTTGTATAGATTTGCTCTGTAGCTCCACATACGTGTTTTGTATGTGCGTTACAGTTGCTTTGCACAGTGCACTGTGGCAGGCTGATGTGATGGCGTGTCACCTCGATAGACACCCGGCCAGCAAGGCCTGCTAATCTGCCTCTACAGAACTCTGTGTGTGTACAAAATTCTTCCTAAATGTTGCCATCATGACTTTTGAGGCGTGCATATGCATGTGTGTGTGTGTGTGTGCATGTGTGTGTGTCACAGCCAGTATGTGTCAATAGATCATTTGAAAGGAGATGACTCAGACACAGACTCAACATTCACTCACAAAAGAAATGGAAAAGACATTTGTATGACCTAAAATAATTCCTTCTCTTTACACTTTCATCTTATTAAAGGTTCTTTGTCAGGACACAGTAACACATATACACACATACACACACGTGCATGCCCTGCTGGCAATCATTAGAGTGCATGGAGTGCCTCCAGGCAGTGAGGGCCTTTTAGCTGAAGCCATCTCTTTCTTTTCTCGCTCATTGTTTCCTTGGTTTCCTTTTCCCTCCGTCTTCCCCGCAGGCTGAACCAGCGGCTCCACTCAGACAGGCCTGGCACACACAGAACAGGGCTAGGTTACCCTTTAACAGAAAAACACTTTAAAAACAACGCTTTGGTTGGCATTTACTGCAACTAAAAGCAATTCCACTCCTACTCAGATTCAATAATACATTATCAAAGTGTCATTAAGTCTTTCATTTGTGCTGGATGAATAAAATAGCAGCTTTCCTCCTTTATCAACATGCTGCTGTGTTTCCTCTATCCTCAGCTCTAGAGCGTTTCCCATCTCAGTGAGGCAGGCATAAGGCAGGTGGACTTCTTTATGACCACTCCTCATTGTCCTCATGACCCCTTCGTGTGTGTGAATAGACTGCTCACTCTTTGGGCTGTGTTTTCATGATCATAATAACCACGATCCTTGCTGTGTGCATGCGTGTGTGTGTGTGTGTGTGTGTGTGTGTGTGTGTGTGTGTGTGTGTGTGTGTGTGTGTGTGCCAGTTTGTCATATTACTGAAGCCTTAAAAGCCTGTCAGTGGGGTCAGCTGGCCATAGACGGTGAGTCTGTCACACCATCCACATTCATGCACATCACCCTGTCCCAAATCAGATGGAGCATGACTAATAACTTCATAAAGAAACACCTACTCACTCAAAATCCATTTCTCGTCCAGCAGCCACCATTGTGCTAATGGTGTTAGCCTAAAAAGCTGCTTTTCTGCAGCAGATGTTCCTTCATGCTTCCAGACCATCATTTGACCCAAATTCTGTCACATCTCTCTCTTACACACACACACACACACACACACACACACCAAAACACACACACACACACACACACACACACACACACACCAAAACACACCAAAACACACCAAAACACACATTATGTACCCAGTATTTAATGTCAAATTAGTTGAATGACTAATATGGGATTAGTTTACATAAACAGGATTTTATTTTTAGCTTTTTACCCAATAAATATCAGAAAGTCACAGATTGTCTGCTCTCAACCTATAGTGCATTTATATTGTGTGCAGTTCCTGGACATGATTGGGCGTGTGTGGGAGTGCGTGGGCGTGTGTGTGTGTGTGTGTGTGTGTGTGTGTGTGTGTGTGTGTGTGTTTGAGTGTGTGTTTGGGTGTGTGTAAACGTCAGATACACACACAATAGTCAAAAGGAACGTCTCTAATAAAT
>CAEFZX010013456.1:0-57672 GCA_903066825.1 Alfaro cultratus | reverse complement strand
AAAGGTTGAATAAAACACTATTTATTACTGTAGAATCAGCAATTGTAAAAAATGTGTGACTGTAATTTTTACGGTTAAATTCTGGCAACCACAGCTGCCAGTATTTTACCGTAAAAATGACATTTTTTTTTTTACAGTGTACTATAAGACAATTTAATTAAACTGTAAATTATTAGTTTAATTAAATGTCTGATAAGCACAGGATTTTGGGAGTAGAAAACAGGTTCAGTCTGAAACAGTTTCGTTCCATGAGCATCATGTTCATCTGAGAAACAATATAATAACAATAAAAAGTTCTTCCAGTTTTTGTCTCCTGGTTGTAATGACAGTAAGTCTCCAGAAGAGGGCGCACACTAATTACAAAGTCTTCAATAGTTTGATCATCCCCCTGTCCGTGATGCCTCTATTCTGATCAGAACATTATGAAATATGATCCCTGGTAGCAAAAATATCAAACATAATCAAAAACAGTAATGTTCTGTGTGAGATCATGGAATGTTCCCTCATTGTGTAAACGTCTGTTCTGGGATGAATTCGCTGTCATTTCCTCAAATATCTCTGCAGCAGCTGCAGGAACATGCTGACAGTTTGAACGCAGCAGGACAAACACTGATGCCAACGCAGAAGGTTTATATAAATAGAGAGACGGGACCAGGCTCACAGTTCTGGTCCAAACTGGACACGTTCTCATCTGCGGTCCAACACATCCGTCTTACCCTCCAATGCTGTTCAGAGCAGATTTACGGGATGAATCAGACTTTAAACGTAAACCGGGCTCTGTTTTTTTTATTTATTATACCTCCTGCTTTTATTTCACATGAAAAAACACCCAACAACTGTCAAATCTAAACACTTTTAGAACAGATACGTTTTTAACTTTTGCTAAAGTCTCATAAGTTTGAAAAGCGGTGTTGTTCATTGGTTTGATCCTTTTTAAATTTGCACGTGAACGCATCTCTTGAAACTTACAAATTAAAGCCATCATCTCATCTGTTTTCCTGAACATCCATCCTTTCTGGCCACGGCTAATTCCTGCAAAATATATGAATAAATAAATAAATAAATAAATAAATAAATAAATAAATGCAAATTTTTGGCTGGTTTAAGATGAACATTTAGGTAGTTTTTTTTTTTTTTTTTCCTCCTCCATCTGTACATAGAAAACTTTAACTGAAGCAGCACAGGCGAGGAGTAACAGTAGGAGGACAGGTGACGAAAAGGAGCGCAGGCAATCTCTCTCTCTCTCTCTCTCTCTCTCTCTCTCTCTCTCTCTCTCTTTCTCTCTCTCTCTCTCCGCCTCGACCTCCACTTAAGATCCAACTGTTTCGGATTAAACTATTCATACTGGAAGTGGATCAGCGCTCCGGACTCTGCAGCGCCTGTTTTCCGGCGTTTGTCCTCTCATCTCCCTAAACATCCAACTTGAGGCTCGTGGCTTCCTGTCTCGTTTCCAGGTGGGATTGGAACGCATCTTTTTCTTTGTGTGTGCGTGTGTGTGTGTGTGTGTGTGTGTGTGTGTGTGTGTGTTGGGAATAAAGTGCGCGCTGCTGGATTCCTGCGCCTCCGTCTTCACACCTTAATCCAACTGGTGGACGTTTGGTTCCTTATTCTCCGCGTAAAAATATTCCAGCGGACATAAAGCCGGAGCAGCCCTCCTGTGGGATTGTCCTTCTCTCAGACTGATTGTAAACTTTGTGTTAGTTGGATTACTCCTCACGTCTTCAGTTTTTTCTTATTTCATATATCGAGAGGAATCCTGCATCCAAATTTCCTTTTTTTTAATCATGCGGGGTTTTTTTTGGATTGGATTTAACCAACGGGATGGGAAGCGAGACCCACAGGAGTATCTATTATTATTTCATCTGTTTTCCAGAGTTTTTTCTGTGTAAATCACAGTTCATCACCTGATTCCACCCAACCTCAAAGCACCACAAAAACAATTTAAACATTTCCCCCCTAGATATCAGATTGTGGAACCAATCCACTTTTTCTTTGTTTCCTCCTTCAAACGTTCTCAGATATGTAGTTACTAAAAGCATACAAGGGAAACTTTGGGAACTGCCTGAAGGCACCCAGGCAGAAAACCTGCAGCAATTTCTACAATATCTGATAATTAAATGGATTTGGACCAAGAGCAAACACATGTACCCTGACAAGCCAGAAAGACAAAAAAAATATAAATAAAATGTTGCTAAAGACTTTTAAAAAGATGTAGCTGGTGTAAAGGGTAAAGAACTCTGGAGTTTCAAAGGTTTTAAGCCAAAGGAAACATTTGGAAAGTTCCTGAAAGTCCTTTGTCCTCTGGATGTTCCTGGGAAAATCTGGAAGAGATTTTTACACAGAGAAGTTTCCACACAACAACTGAACCCTAAAACTCAGGGAGAGGCACAACAAGACCTGGCAGGGCAACGATTTCAAGCGAAACGAGGAACCCAAAGAGTTCTCCCAGGAACCTGGAGATCCCAAAGCGGTCAAGCTGTGGCGGACGTTGAGACTCGGACCTGACGTCCTGCCAGGACCAGCCGAAGGAACCCATGGGAACCCTGCGGGACCTGCAGTACGCTCTGCAGGAGAAGATCGAGGAGCTGCGGCAGCGCGACGCCCTGATCGACGAGCTGGAGCTGGAGCTGGACCAGAAGGACGAGCTGATCCAGAGGCTGCAGAACGAGCTGGACAAGTACCGCTCGGTGATCCGGCCCGCCACGGCCCAGCAGGTCCAGGCCCAGCACAAGAACCTGGTGCTGCAGCCGGACCAGCAGCGCAGCAAGAGGCAGGCCATCTCCGCCGAGCCCACGGCCTTCGACATCAGCGAGCTGTGCCACGTCACGCTGCCGTTCTACCCCAAGAGCCCACAGTAGGTCCTTCACTTCCTCCTGCAGGCTCTGACGCGGTGGGGGGAACTTCCTGTTTCCACATTGGCTGTAGCAGAGGGTCAGAATCATCAGATTCTGAACAGAACCTCCTTCAACAGCTCCAGAAAACCTCGTAGAACTCGTCCTGTCCTATCAGCTGGGTTTAAGCTTCTCTGCATGCAACAGGAAGTTAACAGAACATCCTTCTGTACACTGAAAATGTACAAAATCTTATCAAGTTATTCTTAATGCACTTAAAATAAGACAAAAACTAACTTACAAGCAACTTTTCTGCTCGTTTTTAGTGAATAACTACTTAGTATTGATACATAAAGTTATTAGTTGCACCGGTAGACCTTTGGTCTTATAACAGGACAAGTTCCCTGTGTTATAAGTGAAACCAGCTGGCAGTGGAATTAGTACTTTTTATTAGTATTCAGACATTATTGACTGAAAACAAGCTGGTATCTTGGTGAACAGTTACTGGTAAGTTAGTTTTGTCTTATTCCAATTGTACTAAGATATTTTGCACTAGAAACTAGATCAAACTTTGTAAGATTTTGTGCTTTTGCAGCGTATGCAGGAAGTGTAAATCTTGGCGTAAACACGGGGAGTTTTATTTTTTTTTAATCTCTCAGCTAGTTTTAAGCCAGCGTTGAACACGCTGGATTTCCTAAGAGTTTATGACCAGAGGATAGACTCTCCCACTGAACATCAGGTTTTTTTTGTTTTTTTTTTTTTAACAGTTCTGTTCTCTCGGCTGGTTCTGTGCTTTCAGCAAGTTTCCAAGCTGCTTTACATCAGTACCGTTCATGGATGGGTCCAACTGTTTCGCCGTTCAAATAAAACCTAATCGGCTACATTACCTGAGTGAAGAACAGGCTTTCAGTGCGTGTCAGTCTGGCTTAAATGAGGGACTCTGGGGGTCTTTGTTAGCGGGTGAAATCTTTGCCATCAGTTTTGAGGCCTGCAGCTGCAGCTGCTCATTAGCGACAGGAACGAGTTCTAATGGATCTGCTCTGTTCTGCGTTAATGAAGCTTTTCAGCTCTGTTTCGGGGCTGACTGATCAACATCAGATAACGCAACGACTCGAGCGGGCGGCCCTTCGCTCCTTGAAGAAAAACCAATCAGTCAAACCGCGCTTGTCGTCGTTGCTTTTAATGCGCCGCATGATGCCGACCGAGGTCAGGGCCTCAGGCTGAAGGTTCCTCATGGAGGGAACTGAGTCTGTTAAGACTCCTGCTCCCTGTGCAGCTCGGTGTTTCAATCACGGTCAGATCATTATCCGATCTGAGTATTCTCCTCACACCTGTGCACTGTCTCCTGTTCAGCATCCCGTCGTCGAGCTTCAGACATGCAACGATCTTGCGAGTTGTTCCTCACGCTCCCAACTCGTGCCGCATGCTCTCACTCAGATAATTGTTTTTAGCTTTTCTCCTGAAAACATGAGCCGGTTTTGTTTTGCGTAAAAAAAATCCTAATGCGAAATAAATAATAAGAGGATGTACTGATGATATTCTCCATGAGCTGGAGGAAATCGGAGAGGGTTCGATGTAAGAACTTGTGGATTTGCAGCGAGGAAGAGGAAATTGCAAAACCGGAGCAACGGCAAATGATGAGGATTCTGTCTTCCTCAGTTGCCTCTGAGGTCTGCTTCTCCTGATTGGATGGTTCATATTTTGTTTTGTCAATGCGACTACGCGAAAAAAAGAGAAACGTGTGCCGCAGTTTATTCATGGGGAAACTTTCAAATCTAGCAGGAAATAAAGGAGTTAGACATGCATCCCCATTCATGCAACAAAAATATTAACCTCTAGCATTTATTTGAAACTCAAAGGGCATCTGATTGACGCATTTGCAAACCAAAAACGTTTAGAGTTCTTAAACTTGACGAATCAAATAAATAGCAAAAATAAAAATCCATCTAATTAATTTTTTTTTAACTGATTTGTAGCACTGAAAAGATGTTTAAAGAACAGAAATTTGTGCAAAAAGGAAACAAACAGTATAATCTGGTGGTCTACTTTTTTTTATTATCATTTTTGGTTAAATTAGCTGTGTAGAATGTAAATCTCATGGACTCTCCCGATCCGATACTGATATCACAAATCAGTTTGATATTAGTAAAAAAAAGTATCGGATTGTAACGGCCTGCATCAAAACAATTGATCAATAATAACAGTCAGTTGTTCTCACACCTATTGGTTGTTGACTATTGTTCTGTTGGAGTGATATCACTTGATCAAGCCTTTTCTGACCTTCCACACTTACAAAATAACTAATAAAAGCATGCATGGCTTGTGCGATGCGATAATATCGCATCGGGTCAATGTCGGTATCGGCTGCTCCTCAAAGCTGGAATACCAGTATCGTATCAGAAGTGCAAAAGTTGTATCGGGATACAACTGACTTCTTCCTGTGTTTTTACTTTCTAGTTACATGCTAAAGATCCTGGAAATGAAATTCCATATTTTGAACAGCATTGTGTTTGTTCCTCTGCTGCAGATTGTGGATGCATACGGCCAGGAGGCTCTGCAGGGTGTGAGGTTGGACCCTCGTGTGCTTTGCTTTGCAATAATATGAAATTCCTGACACTTCAGGTATCCAGAAAAAAAAAGGAGAGAAATTGAAATTATTTTCTGCTTCTTTCTTATTAGTATTTTTCTCAGACCTCAGAGGCTTTTATGAGCTCATGATTATCGTCCGCACAGCTTCCCAATCAGGCTTCAGGATGGCTAACGAAAAGCCAAGAAGGAACGAACGGCGGCCTAGCCTCAGCTCCAACTCATCAGCTCCGAAATTACGTTTGAGCTGCAGATGTAGCTCCGCCCTCCGTGGGATCCAGGAGGTTTTGATGTTTCCATCCACCAGAACGCCACTGATACATCTATATATAGCTGGCCGCACGGTGCAGCAGCGCTCAATGTTTGGGGTCTCTGCATGTAGTGGAGCTGCACAATATCCTGAACTATAATTTGTGCAATGTTGCAGTCAGAAAGGAGAGCTTGGATGCATTATTTAATAGAATATAGCATTTCTGGGGCAATGCATTTTAACTCTGTCTGATAATGATATTACTTCCCCGCTTGGTTGGACTCTCACTGCTTTTAATGAACAGAACAGAATAGAATAAGATAGAAATTCTAGATAGAAATTCACAAAAGGTGAAGATTTAGGCAAAATAAGGCAAATTTACGATGTAAGAAAAAAAATCGTGGAGTTATTAAAATAGTTTAGTCAGATTTAAAGATATATGCAACAGAGAATGATCATAAAAAGAAACATACAACATGTATATGTGGTTTCTGTGCATAAGGAAACGTTTGCGTGATTGTTCTTGACGGTCTTGTCTCTGTCAGGTGGCTTAAACGGGATCGTGATTAGGATGACCTGCTGGGATCCCTGAAGGTCCCGTTAATTTGTCAGTGTCCCCGGCTCTTTGGTGGTAAGTTCTGCCGAGAGAGCCGCTTCGACTCTTTGCAGACTGCTAAATGGCGTGCTTTTCTGTCTGCGGCGACGAGAACAACCAAGCGCGTTGGTTTTTATCTTCCCACACACGGAGGCAGATGACAGGGTTTGTTTCCCATCTCCTCTTCGAGTCTGCAGCCCGCCCGCATGTGTCTGTGTGTTATATGAAAATATAAAGTAATGGAGAAGAGAGAGAGAGAGAGTGTGTATGCATTCGTGCATGTGTGTGTGTCTGTGTGGGCTGTGGACTCCCACCAGCTCTCCTGGTGTCTACAGACAAGTTAATGATCCACTGAAACTGTTCCCTGATCCGCTGCTGACAGAGTTTGAAGCGATCCACCAGAGTTTGCAATGATCACTGCAGAGTGACGTGGGAATCAGAAGGTTTGCAGTTCCTGCTGCTAGACCTTATGGTGGGTCTTTGTTAGCAGCTACTGTGGTTCTCGCAGCTGTAGAAACTCCTTCCAGATTTTTAAACGCTGTCATGCGACTCCCACTGAGAGAAACTAAACAGAAAGAAATCCAACTTCTGTTCTGTGCAAAACAAAACAAAAAACCCATCAAGCAGAACATTGTGAAAAAGTCAAAGAGTCAGTTAATTTGGCCTATTCTTTTGAAATCGGCTGTTCAGTCCAAGTTCGGTCCACAGGACATCTCAGGTTTTTGTTTTTTTGTAATGAAATAAAGTCACCTTGAACCCATCATCTTTTGCAGAACGCTAAAGGTATTAAAGAAGAACTATAACAGGTTTGAAGGCTCCCACTTTTGATCATAAGGCGACTTTTAGTTGTTTGAGATAAAAAGCCGCAAACTTCATGGTTCGGATTTAATTCCCATAATGCTCTCTGTTTTATGGATCAAGCGCTTCTTTGTTATGGAAAACAAACAGGATCTTTGATTCCTTCCAGACAGCAGTGCACAGAGATCTTAGACATTTTCATTTTATTAATCAAATTTTGCAGATATTTCTCCATCTGTTTGAAGACATTAGTTCTTGTTTATTTTGTTCAATCATATGCAGCAAAGGCAGAACTCATCGAAGAACAAACAGCCAATAGTGTGAAACATTTCAGATTCATAAGCATTGACAAACCTTAATGCAACTTAAAATGTATGTTAATATAATTTAACATAAAATTATATATACACGTCTCTTGAATGTTTGCCATGAATTCAAAGGTCTTTTTTTTTTATGAATCATTGAGAATATAATCCATAAACTATATTATATATTGTCATGTTTCTGAAAAAAAGCTTTGTAATTTATCACATTCCCATTTCAATTGGTTTTCATGCCAGTTTAAGCCTTTTTATTTATTTTTTTGTACGAAATCTGATTTAGACTCATTTACTACACAGTGATCAGATGGTAGAAACTGGCTGCAGTTACACAACAATAGAGAACAAAACACATGAAATTGCGACAATGGTGAAGATAAAGTGAGCGACCAGAGTTTAAATGCAATGTTCTTCCCTTCTATTTCATCAGCAAAATTGTACGTATTCAAATTAGGAGGGTGATCATAACGTCTGTATGTTTTCTGGCTAAAAAGGCGATTTAAATAGTTGAATGTAAAACCTGTGTGAAGCGTCCCCGTGGCAGGCAGGAATCCATCCAGGTTTGGTATGAAACGCCTCTCTATCATTTATGAGAACATGAACTGCAGAAGCACGAGACGCCAGCGGCTCCAAATAACCGGCAGCAGTTCAGCCGCTGTAATGTTTACAAAAGTTTGGGGCTGCAGAAGCTTTTGGGTCAAGAGTTGATGTTTGTGTTTCACATCAGAATTTTTTACTTTAAATTCAAAATGACTGCAGAGGCTCGTATATGTTCTGTAATATGTTTCCTCCCAGGCAGACATCATTCTGTTTCTGGCTCGCCTCATCGGGTCAGAACTTTTTTTTTGTGTGTGTGTGTGTGTGTGTGTGTGCCTGTGTGTTGTCTGACAGCTTTTGTGCAGTTGGTCACCAATTTTTAAGTGGGCATGTTTACTATGTGAACAAATGCTGCAGTGGGAGGACTGTGAAGACCTCTCAGGAGTTCTGCTCTTGAGATCTTGTGAATTATGAAATGTCTCAGCCCAAGAAAAGAGAAAAACTTTTGTCTTGTTCTTTGATTCCTCGAGTAAAATAACATCGTCCTCTGTTCTCGCCGAGTACGTTTTGGCCTTTGTTGGATCCGACCTTGACATCGACGGAGCTTTTTCTGAAGCCTTGCATGTCAACTCGTAGATCCTTCAAAGACAAAAAGCCTGAAAGCCTTTTTTTTTTTTTTTCCTTTGAAAGCCAGATTTATGCTTCATGTTGAACCAGTCTGTGTGAGTTTCATTAGCTTTCTAAACTTTTTTATTTCGTCTTTTGTCAACGCTTCCTGTATTTAGCATTTTAAGCCCGTCTTACAACCTGGCTTTTCACTCCTGTCTTAAAATATTCATCAGCAATGTCCTTACAAATTATAAAACTGACTGCCTACAAATTAAACAAAAAATAATAATTTATTGGAAAAAAATAGCAAATATGCACTACAGCCAATGGGGCTGTAAGGCATGTTCAAATACTTTTTATTTGTCTCTGGAAAAACGGTAAACTTAAAAAAGAAAAAGTTATTTTCTTTACTTGTTCAAAAAAAATAATTTTTTTTAACTGCAAGTCACATTTTCTACATAAAATCACATTTGTCTGTTATTTTCTCTCATAAAGTAACAAAAATATATGTATATTTTTTATCAGTATTCAAAATCTTTCATAATTTTGCACCATAAACTGAGAGTACACATCTGCTTCTTTTATAGTCAACGTCCCCTGATGCTGATATTTGAAGCTTCTTCTCATTGATTGGCAATAATTTAAATATTTATTTAAATTCTAACACATATGAATCAAACAGACTGCCTGTTGTTCCTTCAGATTCTTGAAACTTTTACGCAGTAAAACTCATTCTGGTCTTCCAGTTCAGCTTCTTCTGTTGACCTGATGCCAATAAAAAGTCTAGAAATGTGATCTGACGAATGCAAATCTGCTGCTGTGACGTTTTCACCGATTTTTAGATGTTATTGGTGTTTCTGCCTCTGATTGGCAGATGGTAATGAACTAATGTCTGTCAGTATTAGTCGACCATGTTTTACAAAATCATCTCTGTTCAGATTTATTTTCTTTGTGCTTTGAATTCCCTTTTAATTTTCAGCAGAATTATTTTGAGTTGCTTATTTTTTTTTTTTTTGTTTTTATTTGTCTCTCTTTAATTATTTCCACTCTAATTCTCTTTTCAGAATTTTTTCCCTCTCACCCATCTGTTGTTTTGTTCCTCCGGTTTCTATTCTTTCACACTCATCACCTTCTTCTCCCTCCATCCATTTCATTTTTTGTCCTTACACCTTCCCCCTCCCTCTGTGGCCACTGCAGTAACGACGTAAGGTTGAGCTCTTCGTCACCACCGTCCATCCAGATCTCGCTGATTTTCCTCCCGAGTCCTGTTCTGTTTGTGTGCAGAAACAGAAGCGGGGCTGCAATATTTTCCTGTTGCCGAAATAACACCCAGCTCCGGCTCATCTCCGAGAGCTCGTTTCCTCTGCAGATGAATTAAAATGGAACTTATCAAGCAGGCCGTAATGCGCATCTCTTCCCCCAACCCCCTAGTTAACGACAAAGTGATATCGCTTAATGTTTCCTCCTGCACTGCAGGGATGAATCTTGTTCGCCTCAGTTCAGAAAAATATTTTAGCTTCAAACCTCGATTGGAGATTAAATGTTTCTCAACTGTATTTATTTGGTCTGCTGATTGAATTCAGGAGGTAACGCCATAACTTCTCCTGTTAGAAGTTTCTAAAGAAAATCTGTTAGAAAATATTTAACTTTGGTCCCGATTTACTCGCTTAGTCATATGTAGGTCTAATGAAACTTGGAGGAAGATTTATATTCACGTCCAACTGATGTATTTCTTGTTCTACTTTAACAAAAACTAAACAGATCACAAAGTAAACTGATCCATCACAGACTTGGGATTTCAGGCAGCCATTAGCATGCTGCTTGTAGCAGAACCGGGCTACAAGCTCTACAAATAAGTCACCGCTTCTCCGTCACTTGCCGCAACCAATAGGATTGCACCACATGGCTGTCATCAAACCCCATGTCAAGCTTCACTCGCTAATAACTCATTTTTAGTTTTACTAATTCATTATTCTACCCTTTATTTTTACCAGGTAGGCTGGTGAGCCAGTGAAAATGCTGGTGGTGAAAGGCTGAAAGAGATGGTAGAGGTGCAGAAACCTCCAATAAAAAAAAAGAAAAACAGAAAAACTCTTAAGATGTTTTTATACTGAGGGATGTTCCTGATGTTCTCCAGCCTTGTTCCAAAAAACAAAGGAGAACTCAGTCTTTTATTTACACTTTACATCCAGTGTAAAAGGCGAATTTGATTGTGCATCATATGGTTTGATGTTGATGCCAATCAGTTTGCCAAATAAATAATAAATAAATACTGATTTTAGGGTTCTGCATTAAAACAATTCTCCTTTTGTACATTTATTTTAGCTGCCTGATGCCTAAATGTACATTTCACAATCAAAAAAAGGAAAAAAAATAAAAAATTCTCCTGCCTTTAATAATCCAGTAAAGCTCCTTCACACTGAAATCAAATTTTTGTAGCAACTTAACACTCTGTGAGTCTGACTGAACTGTAGGTGTTTTCGGATTAAATCCTGAGTGGGCTATTTAAATTTTAGCAGATTTTTATTTTTATTTTTCTGGAAATCATTCAGCAGCTGCCAGCCAGTGATGATCTATGGAGCATTCACCATCTTCCTTCCACTCACTTTGTCTCTTTCAGTCCATTTCAATAAAACTGAGCCCTCCACTCTCGACAGGAAGGAAAACCTTTGGCTCTGCTGACTGAGAGAGACATCCTTCTCCTCCTCTTCAGTTTCTGTATGACGATGATGACGACGGCTCAGCTGCTTGGTATTATTTGCATCTAGAGAGTAGAGCTGCTCATATAAGCAACCAAGTAACAGCCCAGAGTTTATAGGAGAAGGCCGGCAGGTGAAAATAAATTGCTTTACAAAACATAAAAACCTACAAGAAAACAGAGTCCAGCAAAAAAATCGAAACCAGTCATCCTGGGAGGAGACAATAAAACAACAATAAAACAAAACAACTATGGAGCCATTAAGACAAGAAATGATGACACTGTTTGAGTGCCTCTGTTGGGAGGCAGAAAAGAACATAGCATGTACTGGGAACAACCTGGAGCCTCAGGCAGGATGAGATTTAGGGGCCCCTCTTCCTGTTAAGAACATCAGCACCACTAATCAGTGCAGATGTGGTAGAAATTGGTAGAGGGGTCCCAGTTCAATTGACTAAGATAAAAAAACAAACAAACAAACAAAAAAACAATCACTGATAATTGGTTGATTGTTATTGATAGGTATTTGGCACAAACCGAGCTGAAACGCAAAGATTAAACTCGTAGCCTCGCACTGTAGCCATGGTAACGCAACAATCAAACTATGAAGGCGACTCTTTGCACTTTTGCAAAGTAAACGTGGCAATTTAATCTTAGAAATAAATGTCAAGCAATTTAATGGCGTTCTCGATAAACAAATGTCTGGGGGCGGAGGGGCAGCTTTTTAGTTCGTTTTGTCTTGGACGAGCTTTGTTGTCATTTCATTCCTCCGTGGAACAAGGAGACCACTGACGCAACATTTAATATATCCACATTGAAAAGTTGAGAGATTAAAAACCAAAAAACATAAAGCCCTCCCGGAAAGTGCAGAAACAAATGTAAAAAAAATAAATTCTGACCCGTTTGCTGATCCAGAATTCTTATTATATAGGTAGTTTTTCATAGGCTACATAAAGGCTCTGTCTTTGAATGTTTTTTTAAATATTGGTGTCCTTTTCCAAATTCTTTGGTGATTTTCTTTGTAAAATAGCACGTGAAAGACTTTTTACCGTTTCTTTTATTTTTTAGAGTGGCAGTATTTTGATTTTGGGTGGTTTCACAAGATACCAGTGAGATCGATTTAGTGCAAAAAGCCTTAATGTGTTTTGGATTCCAGTCAGAATCTAACAGAAGTTGTGCAGATTGCGATAAAGTCACGGATGAAGTCGCTCACAGTCAGACTTGGGGTTAAAGTATGGCGC
The DNA here is from genome assembly GCA_903066825.1 of Alfaro cultratus. Taxonomy (NCBI): domain Eukaryota; kingdom Metazoa; phylum Chordata; class Actinopteri; order Cyprinodontiformes; family Poeciliidae; genus Alfaro; species Alfaro cultratus. The sequence continues at coordinate 45,210 of CAEFZX010013456.1, read as the reverse complement.
ACTTAACACATACCTCATAGTGAAAAGCATTCTGGGCATTTTTTATAACAGAACTCAATCAAAAAACAAGAAAGAATGAGACATGATTTCACGATGAAGAGGGTCTTTCAGTTTACAACAGTAAGAGGAGCAGGTTAAGGACAGCGCATCAGAGCTTTGTAATGTGACTTTAAGTGTTTTTCTGTGGGCCTTAATGTTCAATTATTCAGCATTTGTCTAAAGCTAAAAGCTGCATTTCGCAAAGTTAAGGCATCATTCCGATACAGAGATCCTCATCAAACACAAGAGTTAATGTCGACGTTGGTCCTAATTGTTGCATCGGGTTGAACATTGTGTGCAGGTTCTGCTTTATATCTTATATCCGCATGCAGATCAAGCATGCTACTGTATTCACAGCTAATTAACCAAACACCAAACATCTGAAACATTTCACAACGCCACCGTTTCGTAAAACACGCCGCAGACACGGTCTGGTTCTTGTGATCGCTTTTTGTCTGCGTGAAGGCAGCGGGTTTTATTCAGTGACATCCGTTTCTTCCATGCTTTGCAACGTCGATTGTATCCCAGAAACTAGAGCATCTCCTGACAGTCGGTGAGATTCTCATCAGCTTGGGTCTCGATAATTCCTCCTCCGCCCAGAGGCGCCGCACCGTTTGTAAGATCAATCTGAGCCGGAGGACGTTTTGAATGAATCGGCTGTCTGTTCTACACCACCCGGCTGCCATTGATCAGGGCGCGCGGTTTCTGTGTTTGCGAGCTCGGAGGCGACAAATGATCAAACCTGCAGAAAATAACTTCAGCTGTTTGATGAAAGACGGAGCTGAAGCCGCCCGCCGCAGATGCTCACGCTGTCAAACACAAGCGTGAAGATAACTGCAGACAGGAGAGTTAATTAAACACTGAGCGTTTCAGATGAAGGTTCCTCTGGAGCTTCAGCTTCGACAAAATAGAATAGTAACACAATCTTGAGTGTTTATTGTTGGTTAAGAACAATTATGCTGTTAACCACCTTCAATGCAGCTGTTATGGTTTTATCCTTGTTTTTAAAGAAGAATTGAAAGGATGAGGTGATAATATTGCCAGATTGAAATTCCTTAACTGGTCACTAAAAGCACTGAAAGATTAGATGTAGGCCTTAATATTTGCTAAAACGGTTGGTTGGTTTCTTGTAGATATTTTAGTAAAGTTTATTTTTTCTCCCTTCTCAGGTCAAAGGAGCTGATAAAGGAAGCCATCTTGGACAATGACTTCATGAAGAACCTGGAGCTCTCTCAGATCCAGGAGATTGTGGACTGTATGTACCCGGTGGATTATGGGAAGGACGCCTGCATCATAAAGGAAGGAGACGTAGGCTCACTGGTGTTCGTCATGGAAGGTGAGAGGCTGGAACTGGTTCCGAGACGGGAATCAGTCTAAGAGTCATCTGAGATGGATTTTATAGACAAGAACAAAAGGCTCTAGCATTTTATCTCTGTTTCTTCCAAATGGTTCAATTTTAATATATTTATTGTATTTCTCTCTGTACCTATTAGTGCTTCGTTGTTCCACCCTTAATTTGTTTCTCCATCTGCCTTGGCTTACGTTAAATCCAGATCATTCTCTAATACGTCTTGGACAGCTTCATCTGGGATGTGAAACACAATAAGTTTTATGTTTGACATAAAAACTCGCGACTGACAGGAGACCCTACACAAAACAGAATAGGTTGCATTGTTCTCGCTGTCTGTGCTGTGGAGGGACTGGAGGTTGAATGTGAAACAAGTTCAGAGACGGTTCATTTAGTGTTCCTTCAGAGTTTTGGGACATGGGAAATATTCAGCAAAATTAATGAATCCGTGTGACCTGCAAAAGGCAAAGTAACCTTCTCTTTAATGAGCCTCTGGTTGAAGCAGGAAGTTTATCTCAAAGGTCGGTTTAATCCTCACTGCTGAACATTTACTGCTGCTGGCTTTCTTTTGGTAACTCTGAATGGTTACTAGTTCCTCTGTTGCCATCATCCGCTTTGTACAACTTTGAAAATGGAAATGAGTTTCTTTTTTTAGTATTATTATTGAGCTGCCGCTGGTGTCAGAAACAAGATATAATTATGTTTTTCTTCCTTCAGCTGGAAGTTTGGGTACAAACTAGTCCCTTCTCTCTTTTGCCTGTTGATAGAGATGAAGAGTGAAGCAAATGACTCGTTGTTCTCCTGCAGGGTTGCTGCGGATGCAAAATGTGTCACCGTTTCCAGCTGAGACGATGCACAGCCAGTCAGTTTTGCCACAAAGACAGAAGATTTTCCTCTGCACCGAGAGACTTTTAGAAACCTGAGAACAACAGGAATGTAGAGGGAACGTCAGAACTCTCATTAATTTCTACGTAGCTCTAGAAAAAAACAACGCTATGGTGAGAAGTCCACTGTAAGTTCCTGCTGTCTGTGTGTAGAGCTGAACAATGGGTGCTGCCCTTTCTTCCGGTTAATATTTAGGAGGAGAAATGCTGTGTCCATGACAACAGGCTTTATGAATTTGTGGTTTATCAGATAATGCTTTGCTTCGCTTGGCTGTTTGCTGCTGTTTTCATCTACGGGCGGATGCAGTGTTTGGACTCCAAACTCAGGTCAAACTCAAGAAAGCTGACCTGAAAAAGTGATGATAAGAAATGATTACATTTTCTAATATCTTGAGGACAGCAGCTTCAATAATTCTGGTATTGTCTCTTATCATTTCTGCTATGTGGTTCTTTGCATTCCTTTGTGGATGGACAGTAGAGTTAGCACCTTTACATCCAGTCATCAGCACAAAAACTATAAATCGTTACCTTGGCTTAAAAAATGATTTGAGCTGAATCTTCCTCCCCCTTATTTCTATGTTTTCAAGAGGTGGGGTGTTTCAATGGTTTCCCTCTTCAGGGCGGCTGGACTCACATTTAGGGACAAGATAGTTTCATCGGAGGGAGAAGCGAAAAGGGTTTGGAGCTCTGAAGCACTTTTAAAAGCACAGGTGAAGAAGTAAGGGGTACAAACATACTAAGAAATGGAAATACTTTCGCAGTTTGTGCGTTTTTCATTTCAAAGTATCTGTAATCTGTAGATCATGTAGCTTCATCAGCCTTTAACCAAGCTCAATGTTTTGGCATATTTTCAACAAATATTCCAAATAAGTTAACAAAAAAAATGCTGATGAACTTTAACCATCCTTACGCTCTATAAATAAATGTCTTTGAAGAATTTGTTACCAATTATACATCATACAATATATTTTGATGATAACCCGACAAGCATTTTTGGCACTAGGGTGAGGAGTAGGAAAATTAGATCTAGCCTCGCTATGATTCTGCTCTGGTGGAATCGACATCCATTGTCCCCAACCCTCAACGATGAGCATTCGACTAGACAAGACTATGATTCCTCTTGGTTTTGTAATGTGCAGATTCACTGGGTCATATTCTTGAGTTGGGATCATACGGACTGTGTGATCTGTGTGGATTGGAGCAGTAGTAATTGTAGTTATTGGTTATGATCTATCCTTATGACCAGTAGGTAAAGACCTAAAAAAAAGCAGCAGCTGCAGTGAGGTCCCTCTCCACCTCTGGATGGATTTTATTAACATGACATCTATATTAAACATCTGAGACGTATTGTGATAAAAGTGCAGTCTGCAATACGAGCAGAAGCTTTTGCACATGTTGGTCTCCTTCCTCTCTGCTGGAGGAATAAGACGGGACGAGGACTGGGAGGGGCTCCGAAATCAAACCCGGAGCCTCTCCTGCTTTTCTCTGCTACTACGCTCAGCTCGTTTGTTATATTTATAGCCGGATTTGAGGTCAGAGTTTTACATAAGAATCCTGTTCGGTAACGTGATCCTCCCACTGAAAACACGCCATGATGCTGGCGTCGTACCGGATCTGCAGTCAGGAGACGTTTAAGACTCACATCTGGAGGAATGGACGGCGTGCTGTTGCCGTCTCGACAGAACAGCGAGGATCTCTTCAGACTGTTTGAACACATTCGGACTACAGGAGATTCCTGTTGAAACATCCTCCCTCAGCCACACTTGGCTATGTTCTATTATGAAGATGCTGTGAGGATAAATTTAGCTCCACCTCCTCATTAGAGTCCACCTGACCTTTTCAGAGCAGCTGCAGGTCTGCTTGTGTCTTCAGGTCCTTTCAAACCTTTTGTGGCTCAGTGGCGCTGGACTACACCGAGACCCGACAACAATCCTCCAGATGGCTGGTCCCGTGTTGGTAGGCGGCAGCGCGCGGTGTGCAAAATAACCAATGACATTTATGTCCCAAAAAAAAGAAAAAAAAACCCTGCTGGGTGAATAACACGCACGCTGAGTCTAAGAGCACGTCCTCACAACGTGAGAGGCGTCTTTTTTGTCAGGTTTTATATTAGAGCCAGATTAGATAATTATCTAATCAATGTTAAAGGAACTGGTTTTAGAGAGGAGTCTGCTGTGGGCGACTGAAGTTCAAAGACAGATTTCTTTTTAATGCGTTATATCTATGTGTGTGTAGCTTTGTTTGTCTATCTTCATCAGGACTTGTGCTGTTGTGTGACTCAGTGAGTACCTTTTTTTTTTGTCAGTGTTTAAACGAGTTTTAGATTCAGGGGTCGTCTTTATCCAGACCTCCTGATCATTTGAACTCCACCTCCACCTGGACTGTGTTGTGTTTCAAACTAAATGTTAAAATCAAATGGCTTTGCCTGAATAGACTCTGGGTAGGACCATGTACTAAAGCACACTTTCACTACTTATCTGACAACATGTTATGAAAAAGGTCAATTTTTATTTTTATTTTTTTACAGCTTATTAGACTATTCAAAGAGATCATCATATTGATCCATTTTAAAAAATAATAAATTACTATTAAGTTGTCCGTAAAAGTAATAATGTCAGTCGGAAACAAAAATCTCTCTAGGTGAAATTCTGACATATCGTGTTCATTCCTTTCTCTATCTACTTAACCAGAGGAGCTACATGAATAAAAGCCTTTTTTCTTCTTCTTCTTCTTTTTTCTTTTTTTAGATAAAAGTTGCCTCTTTAGGTTTGGATGCAGAAATATAATTCTATGCTTTATTTCCTTATTTGTCATCAAATAATGGTCTCTCATCCGTCGGCAGGTTTGGTCATATCCTGCAGGTCAGGAAAATTCCCAGGTATCAGTCTGGAAGTTAAGCATTGTGACAGGAATATTTTGAATATTTCCCACTATCTTGTTTACCTAAGCTGCGACTTTCTATGGCGGACATTTTGATATTTTCCCAATAATGTACAGTATTTGACTTAAAATTACTTATCTGTAAATATATTGCTTAGAGAGTTGGATCTATGGAAAATTTCAGAGCTGAAACAAATGTTTGACTAACAACACATTTAGCATCAAACATGAGGTATAATGAACACCTGCGACGAAGTATTGATTCTTTTGGTTCAGGCATATCTGAAGGAGTCAAAATTTTACTACGACACCTAAACCCAATATATTAGTGGGTCAACATCAACATTTAATAAATCTATTAAAGTAATATTCCATAATATTAGGTGCATTGTGAATGCCTCGCAGCCCCTGACATAATGTCAAATCAATAGAACTGCTCTAGAAGAGGTTGGTGAAGCTAGAAAAACAGAGAAAAACATTATCGCTATTAAACTCTGATGATGGACAGGTGTACCGCACCGCTGTGTACACGAACCACTTCTGTTCTAAAATGTATAAATGAACACAGAGTAAGATGGCGGCTAAATATAAAGACTTCTGTCACAGGAAGAGGAAGTGATCCCAAAAAACAAACAGCACAAAAAGGACGAGGTTGGTAGTTTTTGTTGAGTGTGTGTGTGTGTGTGTGTGTGTGTGTGTGTGTGTGTGCGTGTGTGTGTAAACATTACAAACATGGTCCTCATTATTTGTGGTTTGGCAGAAGAAACAGATGCAGCAGTTTTGTCTCATGATGTCACACAAACACACACGGAGCTTTGTGGTGAATGCGGTTGCCTAGCAACATGTTGGCTAATCATATTTTACTATTGGAAATCTCCAAATTTGGAATCAGTTATTTAAAACTAAATCAAAAAAATTAAAAATCACAGTGAGGCAGGGAGAGCGGCGAGAACGGACAAAAAGAAAACCAAATGCATTCAAAACAATCAGAAAAAAGCGTTAGAAAATAATGTTTAAATTGAATTAAGTGTAGAAATGTCCTTCATAGAAACATAAAAAACTCGAAACTTTTAGGTGAAAGAAATGTTACAGTCTGAAAACGCAGAGCATCATTCATCCACAGTTCATGTCAAATGATCCGTTCGTCGTTTCGTGTCACGGCATGAGACTGCTTGGCAGACAAAAAGAAAAGTTAGAAGACATGAAGGAATCTGTGACAGCTCAGCAAAGACGTGAGAAACGTGGAGGAACAGATAACAGCATGAAAACATCCAGGCTACTGTCTTTGAGCTGTGGGAGATCAGATTAAGGCAGCTGATATTAAGTTTAAGTAAGATCAGAATTTTATCAAAGTGAACCGATTGCCTTTTAAAAAACTATGACTGTATAATGACTGTATTTCTGCGAAGGATGCAACTAATCACAGGTAAGAGTACATTTTAAAAAAAACAACATTTTTATGTACTTCTAACTTTGATTCAGTGATTATGTTATCTACCATCAGATAACATAATTTATTTGGCTTTTTTAATAATTAAAAAAACGCCCTAATGAATCAAATTAACAAATCAATTAAAACTACTCCAGCTAGGCACAATGGAAATATGCATTTTATACATAATTTATAAGTGAACAATAAACTTGAAGCTAAACAATAACAATTTAGTGCAAAACAGTTCATTTTCTTCATAAAAAGACTGAATCCTGTGACTACACTTAGGATATAAAATTAAGAATTTTATTTTAATTAAATATTCGGGAATATCTTGGAAAGGAAATGATTTCATTATTGAAATGATTTTCTAATGTTCTTGTCAACAAACCTTGTCAATATAAAAAAATTTCAGAAATGTTGACTGATAACCTTTTCTTGTATGTCGTTGCACTTTACTTTTTCAAATTATGAATAAGTATACTCTCAAGTTGTTATTAGGTTATTACTACAGTATTTAGCAGGGTTTCACTAAAATTTAGCACAAATAAAACTAATTACTTACAAATTGATTTCCTGTATCCTTAATTCCCCCCATTATTGCCCTGAGTTTCTCTCCCTTATCATCCTGTTACCCAATCACAGTAATTATGTTGACATATTTAATCACCCGACCGTTGCGTTTGTGAATATGCTATTTGCTGCAGAATTATTTCCAAGTCTGTTATCAGGAGAATCCTGACAGACCCTCAATGCTTTACAGTTTGCAGCAGCGTTTTTCTCCCTCAGACAGAAAAGAAGAGCAGCGGCGGATGAACATGCAGCAGCGAAGCCTCTGAAGGTTAACCGATCTCAGGCCGAGATTCCGTTACCTGCAACAAAAGCAGGAATTAATTTTGGCTCCAGCTAAGGAGAAGCAGCGTTTAGCGGGTCGCTACTCACTGCTGTCGCCCGTCGCTCTGAAAGCTCTCCCGCGGCTGTAATGAGCTCCTGAAGCCTCAGCCACTGTGCAGTGATTACAGGAACAAAGACATGAGAGGAGGAGGTCTCACTCTGATCTGTGTTTGTCTGTCGGTTTGATAGCAGTTGAGGGTCCTTACATGGATAAGCGATTACACACACACGCACACACACACTCTTTGGGCTTTCTGGAGCAGCAAACAGATTGTGTTTCAAACGTCAAGCCAGAATCAAGCAGCTGCTTCTGTGACTCACCTGGATCCGAGTTCTGGCTGAATCACTAAAAACAAATTCCTCTAATCGAGTAAAAGATGTGTGTCTTTTAAGAAGGTCTATTGGTCAGACCTGTTCGGATTATTACAGACTAGGGCTGAAATGAGTAATCAGATTAATTGTGATGAATTGAGTATTGACATAATCATCACCTAATTTGGTAATTGGTTAATTGTTAACTGTAAAAGCCCATTTGCTGAAAGAACAACATACTCAGAGTAGCAATTACATCAAAACTATACAGGAAAGAGTTTTCCTGTATATCATTTAAGATTAAAAAAAAACTAACAAAAAAACAACTTTGTCTGTAAATATATTCTAGCCAGAACCCCTCAAAGGTCCTAGTTTTAGCTTCAGTCCTTTCGAATTCTGCAAAAAAAATAAATAAAATCTCTCAATCCAAATAAATAATCCACATATTATCCCTACACTGTACAGCTTCTTACATGATGATGCCAGAAGCGTACACTTTGTTTGCATCTTTTAACATATTTCTAATATCATATTTAAAAAAACAAGTTTTAAGTGGTTAAATATAAAATCTGCAGAATGTGCACACCAAGCGTGAAACCACTCACACAATGTGCAATTCATTCATATTTCAAGCTTTCCACTGGATCAGAATCATGTGTACAGTCACCTTGGTATAGTTGGTTGTAGGCATTAGCATTCACTGTGGCTGCTAAAGAAGAAGAAATCTCACATCAGACTGCACAGAATGTTGTTTTTTTTTTCTATAGAGAAGGTGGACAGAGTGACAGAGCAGCAACAGGACAAGTGTGGGCGCATATTTCAGTTCAGCCTGGCAGAAGTCAAACTCTCAGTCGGTGTGGCAATTACTGAGGCATTTGACTGGCCATACAGCTGTTACAGTAAGTGATGCGGACTGGCACAGCGAGGGAAAAAACGTTCAAATGCTACAACTAATAACATGCACCATTGTGTCGATTTTTTCTGAAAACTGCCTTCTGTTAAAGTACGGAACATTTGAGGAATGCTGTGGATTTTAATTGAAGAGAAACATACACAGGAGCTCAAACTCCTGGTTTTTCTTTTTTTTAGTTTGCTTGTAAATTCTGATTTCAGTCCTATTATTCATCTGGTTTAACCAAACGACCAGGACAAGACCCGCTTTTTGAGTCGATCCCAGTCTGCTTTCAAACAAACTCTGTTGCGGTTCACTTCTGGTGTGAATACAGACCGGCCTCCATGTAGTTTAGGACTTCATGAGCCACTAATGCCAGGCAGTTTCTAGTGCTACTGCTGATTAAACCGAATCCGTGCCTGATCTGCTGTTTTCTGCATGTTGTCTCTTTTGGCTCGCAGCTTCTGTTTGCAGGCGGCGTTGCAAAATTAGAAATATCAAGCTGCTATTTACATTCAAAATGATATCACAATGTAATAAACACACAATTGTGCACAACAAAAACACAGCAAGTAATTTCTGTCAAATGGGAGCAACGGTCGTCACCCACGTGGCTGTGTTTGCAACTTATAGTAAAAGAAAGCAAGAAAGCTCAATGTAAAAGCAAAATAAATAAAGTCTGCTTTTGGTCTGAAGCCAACAAAGGACCAACGTGGACTTTCCTGGTGGGAACACAACCTCTGGTGAAATAATTCGGTTCATGCAGAGAGTTTAGACCAGCAGTCAAACACAGACAAGAGAGGAAGGAACAGACGTCTCAGCATTTCTTTTTCTTCTAAAGGAACTTCTCTTTAAAATATAAATGAGCTGATTTTTCACTAAACCTTCTAGAAGAGCCATATTTAATATGCGATGACTTAGCAATGTGTTCGCTGGCTTGAAAACAGGAGGAGACACTGCTGGAGGGCTGCAGTCCAAACCTCTCACCTTGCGCAGCTTCTGCTTCTTCTTTTCTATTTCTGTTTCTTGTTGTTCTTTTCCTCCTTTTTTCCGCCGTTGGGCTGAAATCAGCAGCAGCAGTTGCGTGTTTCCAGTTCTGTTAGATTTTTGTTCTGGGATCATGAGACTAATAAACAGAAGACTCTCAATCCCACAGAAAACGGTGTGCACAGTCACAGTTGGGCTTAAAGAGATTAAGGCACCAACGCAAACAGAAGCAGTTAACAGTTTGAGTCGTTAAACCCAAAATAATCTCCGTCTGATATTTCTAATATAAACATACAGTAAACATGATCACGGCTGATAACTGCAGCAGTTAATTCAGTCTCATTCAGCACTTCCAGAGAGAGTCAAACAAGGATTGTTGTAACCGTAGTTACTGTAAATTCACACTGTTGTTATGACAGCTGTTACGTTTCCCAAAGACCAGCTCTGACTGTTAGAAATGTTGAAAGACGATCCAGTCTGATCCATTTACCGGCTTTTGTTCTTCTTTGGTCCTTTAGTCCTTCAGCTACTGGAGGATCTGAATCAGATCTTGGAGCACCAAGAGGGTTCAGCTGCAGCCTGCGATGAATGCGTGTGTATGTGTGTCTTTTTCAGCGCGATGATCATTACAGCCTGTGATTATGGCAAAAGATCCTGTGTGTGTTTATCCTGTTCGATAAAACGATTGTCTCCATCTGCTGTGTGTGTTTTAGAGACACAGCTGGGTTAATTATTGCTCTCTGTGTGTGCGTGTTTTTGTTTGTTGTGTGTGTGTGTGTGTGATGCCAAGCAGATCATTTTTCTCTTACCAGGTATTAAAAAACAACAACAACAAAGAACACAGCTTAGATTATTTCATATTTCCTTCTTGGAAAAGCTCCATAAATCATCACTGAATCTGCTGTTGAGCGAGAGGAAATCTGCTGCAGCTCTTCTGCACAACACAAACAGCCAGACCTTAAACCTCTGCTGTGGCAGAGAGGTGGAGCTCACCGACGGTACGACTAAAGCTTCAGTGGCCAGTGCCAGGAGATAGTTCCTCTAAAATTTCCCTAAAAACATAAAACTTGAAGTCTCCCTCTGACTTCCTGTCTTTCTCTTTGATCTGTTACATTTCAGTAATTCATGTTCCTGGACTTAAAAAGCTTCTGTTCTGAAGTTTAATTCCCCTTTTTGAAAAGTTTTCCAATGAAATGCTCTTCAGCAGTTATAGCTGATACATTGTATGAAAGACCCACTTCCTGATTGCAGAGTAGAAAAGACTAAACATAGTCTTGTCACTGTGTTTACGTTCTGTTCCTTATGCTGCATTCCAGTTTTACTAAGAACTACAAAATTCAAACTTTCCAGCTGAAAAAAATAAATAAAAAATCGACCAGAATTCCCAACAAAGTTACATTTCCTAATGGGAAACTGGGACTGCCCCGATATTGAAACTGACTTGGTTTCAATATGGCCGTTTCTCGCATCAACAGTAATGAGATGAGTAGGAAGCATCTCAACTTTACATGTAAAAATGTGTCTAAAATCAATGTTACATGCAGCACCTGTAACTTTAAACTTAAGAAATTAAAAGTGGGGTTTGATTATGGAAAGTAAAGCTTAAGCTGATGTTTTTAAACAAGCAACATCTAAGAGCACCGCCATGTTGAAATTCCGACTTCCTCTCGTCAAAACCCATATACGACTTCCGGGGTATCTGGAACGCAGCATTAATTCTCGAATGGTAACTCTTCTTCTTACAAGTCATTATGATTTAGCATTTCTTAGCTGTGACAACAGTGCCCTCTGGTGGAGAAAGAATTGTACACTAATGCTAATAATAGTTACAAAGATGATGAAAAGCATAAATATAAGAACAGTTTAAAAACACATTTATATCCCCATAATTTATTGAGCCATCATTGTTTTACCCTCAAGTTGTCTGCAGTGGGATTGAATAGGTTAAAGGTCATGTATGCAAACTCACATGTCCCTGTTGGAGCTCCTTCCTCTGGGGATCCCAAGAAACCAGAGTGGTTTTACAGTCTGGGTCTGTACTGGGATCTCCTTTTTGCGAGCCAACATCTAGAAAGCATCCATAGGGAAGAATTTTGATCAAATTAATCATGCTGGCTGACTGCTTTTGAAGTGCAGGAGAAGCAATTCTGCTCTCCTTGACGGAGCTCCTCTTCTTATCCCTAAGGCAGGTTTCAGTCTTCATTAAAGAGGGAGTTCATTCCAGCTACTTGTATCCTGGATCTGGTTCTTCAACTCATGATCCATATCTCAGGACCATAGGGGAGGGTTGAAACGCAAATGGGACAGTAATACCCAGAGCCTTATTTTCCAGCTCAGCTCTTTCTTGATAATAGATGACAGACCTTGATAGGCCGGCGCAACACCCTCATTATTGCAAATGGAGCCTTATCCGTCTTTTCATCTCTGGCTCCATCCTGCCATCAGTCAGGAGCACCAGGACACTGCATGAGGCAAAGGCTAACCTCTGACCTTCTTCCAGATCTCAGGTCTCAGATTTAATGGAGCACCATAAATCCAGTCAGTTCAAATATTAACAGACAATTATGACTTTCAAGTAACAAATAAAAATACCGAGTTTGGTTCAGAATTTCTCTGTCAATTTAACTCTGCTTCTCCATCTTCCTGTAAGTATGAGAGTTAATCTTCTGTGAGATGTTCTGCTGATCAGTTGGCAGTTTGATTTATTGATTGTCTCCACTGGTGTTATATGTCAGTTAATGTCAAAGGGAGACGATTAAACACAAACACACTCCGTCTTAAGGTTACGTCAGTTCCCTGAATGTTGCTTAACACACCTTCAGTTCACACAGAGGACCACATCATGCAGGTGTGTTTGTGTTGTTGATTGCCCTGACATTTCTGTCTCCAGCTGTATTAATCCATCTTCGTTAGTGTCAGTCGGAAACGCCAGAGTCCAAATGCCAAGCACCCTGTGTAGCACAAAGAAAAGTGACACACGGATACGGAAAACTCTGGGCTGAAAGCGTTCTCCCTTAAACGTAACAAGACTTCTGATTGGACAGTCAATCAGATTAGCACATACTGTGGCGATAGAGCCGAGTCAGCTGTGTCTAATCTAAATATTCAGATTGGACAGGGAAACGTTCAGTTGGACAAACAAAGACTTCAGTGCTTACACTAGAGATATAGCTTCTAGGACAAGGGTCTTCAAATCCAGTCCTCAAGGACTTAAAATCTCTGCACTAAATAAAAGTGCAGCAATGATTTTCTTTGCCCTTAAGGACTGGATTTGAAGGGTTGGCGTTCTATAACTTTTAGATGTGTAGCTGGTTCAAAAGGTCAGATTCAAATGATCGTATTAGCTCCTCAGTTCAGTCAAGTTTTTTCAAAGTCCTGCTAATGGCCTCATCAATTGACTCAGCTGAGACTCATCTAAAAGTTGCAGGACACTGGACCTTGAAGGGTGGATTGGAAGGGCCCCTATTCTGGGACTTGTTACTGAAAATCACTGATGCCTATTCATTGTAGGACACTTATAGAGATGTAAATTACTCAGCTAAAGAAAGAGGCCTTCATGGCCTGAGAAGGTAGATTTGTCATCAACCATGACCTTAACTTTTGCAGCTAACTGAAGTGCTTAAGTTTTGTTTTTCTTTTGGTTCTGAAAAAGCTACTGAGAGGAATTTTTATTGGTTTATTGACTCCATATTAGTTATGATTGCAGAGAAAAGTGCTGTTCTTAATCCGTCAACCTGCAGCTAATTCTAGTTTTGGTCCTTGTAACTCTTCACAAGAATGAGGAAGCTTACATGCTGACTTGAGACCAACAAATACCAAAGGTCTATATTTCCCATGATGCGTCTGGACAGAAGTGTTTGTTTGACAGTGACAGATTTTCTTCTGTGTGTCTGACCAGAGGGGAAAGTGGAGGTGACCAAAGAGGGGATGAAGCTGTGCACGATGGGACCGGGGAAAGTGTTCGGAGAGCTGGCCATCCTCTACAACTGCACCCGGACCGCCACGGTCAGGAGTGAGTATGCTGTTGGAGATCAACAGGATCAATAAAAAATAAAAATACTGATCTACGTCTCAATTCTTGCTGCTGTTCTTCTCTGAGAAAATCAGCAGAGAGATCATATGAAAGAAAAAAGCACCTGATCAGATCTGTATAATTCATGTCGCAAGACCCGACCCGAAACAGGGGCAAAAGAAATAGAATTAAAAATGGAAGTGATCCCCCGGTGTTGTTTTGTTGCTGTGCTGAAACCAGCTGACAGTCCACTGTTGCTGATAAAATTAGATGTTTGCCTGGGTATCATGAACAACATCTCTGCAGGAGGTTAATATGAAGCAACGCAGGGATTGCGCTCTCCAGCTCTGTAGGCTTAAACTTAAACTTCCAGTTTGTAGCGTTGGCCTCAGACTGACTACTGAGACGGCAGATGGTAGGGTTCCTGTGCGCTCTTCTGGGATTCGATTGGATTCTCTTCCTGATATAAGGACGGAATCCAAAGAAACTGTGTAGAGACTGTGAGTGAGTTGGCAGCATTGAGCTGACGTGACTCTAACCAATGTTTCAGAGTTAAAAAAAAACAAACCCTGAAATATTGCTGCTGGAATCAACTTCCCTGCTGGTGCTTTCTTCACCAACTTGGGGTCGGAAGAGTCGGGCATCCAGAGGGAGCTGGTCGGAGTTCAGCTGAAGAAATGAATCTGAACACCATCCGACAGCACCGCCGTGTCTAAGTGTGCACGTCCAACTTCCTGTCAGCTCTTCCTGGTGGAACGATCGCTAAGCAGCTGTTGCCAAGCAACACCATCCGGTCCAGCCAACCCGTTTTGGCACCTGTGCGTCTCTTGGCAACAGGGCTGGGTTCCACATGATTTGTTTGCATTTTCAAACGCTTTCTGCTTGTTTCTCACATTAACACAGTGAGCCCGCTGCATTAAATCGCCTCTGTTTCATTTCATAATACGGCTCTCAGTATGCGTTTTCATTATCAGATCTGAATCTCAAACCTCAACAAATTATTCTTCCCCTTCCTCTGTCTGAGCCTCCGTCTGGTCTTTTCTGGGGTTTTCAAACTTTGTATCTTCTTTGTCCAAATGTAAAACTGGCAGAGATTAAAATATGCCAAGAGCTCTACTCAGACCATCTGAGAACACCGTGCAAATTTCCAAATCTTGGCCTATCACGTCTTTCTGCATGGAGTTTGTATATTCTCCCCATGTATGCGTGGGTTCTCTCCAGGTACACCAGCTTCCCTCTCTAAAGTCCAAATTGACATTACTCAGACTGGAAGAAAACTCAGCTCAGACAGAGAGTTTTCAGAGAAGGAGATAGATTGGCCAACTGGTTTTATTTGCAAGTCATAAAACATTTGGAAACCTTTATCCGGGGAAAAAATGTTGCGGTGATTAACAGTGGTGTTAATTGCTGGAATTGATATCAGTTCATTACACATCATGTCTCACGTGGCTGCTGCTGAAACTCTGGTGCTTTACAATGATGTCGCAGAGTGATGCATCACTCTCAGAGATCGTCTTTGATTGAGCTCAGACGGTTTCTTTCCACGATCTGCGCCAGAGATCTTCATTAGGTGTCGCAACTATCAAGACAATGAGCCAATCAAGTCAGAAACAAAAACTTTAAAAAATTGTGATCGCTCTAAATTTCCCCCATCATGAGTGTACTTAGGTATGAATTTGTGTGTCTATGGTTGATTATCCTGTCTGTCTGTGTTGTCCTTTGTTGGACTGGTGACCAATCCAGGATGTACCCCGCCTCTCGCCCAAAAGATCACTGGATATAAGTGCCATCCCTCTAGCCCACATGATCCTGCAACGATACGTGGGTATAGTCAATGGATCAATGGATTGATCTGTGGAACCTACCACTTGGTGTTTAGGTCTAAACCCCAGGTTTGAGGACCTTTGCTGGGAAGAATCCAAGGAAAAGGAGACACTGTTGTGCATCCGCTGTATTGTTTCTTTTACAATTTTCTATATATATGAAATTAACCCTCTCAGGCTCAAATTAAGTTCTAGTTGCAGGAAAAATCTGATATTTGGAGAAAATGATCATATGGGGTAGTAATATACNTTTTTTCAAAATAGTCAAAAATGATCAAAACAATCATCAAGCAACAAGCAAATCTGCAACGTCTGCCTGGAGAGGGTTAGAGTAAAAAAAAAAAAATTCACACAGGTTTAGATTTGAAGTAGTTTGAAGATCTTTTATTTTACAAAAAAGTTCCTTATGTTTGAAGGGAATAAAAATTTTGGAGAATTAAAGGCTCTCAAATAAATAACCAGCATTCCATTGAAAACAAGAATCCACCAGTATACCCAGGGGCATCATCAGAATCCGACATCCTTCAAAACATCCAGAGGGTTTTAGAAGTTTAAAGAAAAAAGAACATGATCTGAGTTTGATGTTCCTGTTTTCACTTTTTTACAATTGTTTCCAGGTTCCAGTTGTAAAGTGTCTTTATTAAAAGCAAAAATACATTTATGGCTTTCAGAAAATAATTTTGAGCTCTTACCCACAGAAACCTCCTCACTTAGCGCCCACATGTCCGCACAGGGTTTATTTATAGCCCAGTAGAGCTTCTCTTCCCCTCACACTCGCTCACATTGCGATAAACACATAGAGACACAGTTTGGGTTCTACACACACTACACACAAACGTTGTGCTCTCTGGACCTCCACACACACACACAAAATCACACTCACTTAACCTCTGAATGTGATCATTTACTCTCCATCCTGCAGCCTGGAGGCCTCACAGTGACAGGGAAGCAGAAAATCATCCTCACTGCTGTGGCGGATGGAAATAAATGTGTTGGTGTTCTCTCTTAAAAAAGAAATAAATAAAAATACAGTCTCTCTCACACAAAGATCATTAAAGTGCAGGAAGTTTCTGAGTTCCTGCATCTCCACAGTAACTGCCTGCAACTTTAGACGGAGGCATTGTAACCATGGCAGCCGGGTCTGTCAGTGAACCTGTTGAGGATTATGGGATGTGACAAGTTTTGGCTCACCTTTGGTGAATTTGTGAGGACTTTCCTTCAGTTCTTAAGCCTGGAGTTGTCTTTACCCCTTGTTTTAACTTTATGTTTTCCTATTTTATACTCAGTCTTTTTCTTTTACTCATCCCATGTCTTTCCTAAATCACTATCAGTTGTTTTGCTCCATTTGCTCCTGTTACATTTATTCTGTTCTTCGTTTCATTTGTATCGTGTTCTCTCTGTCCTACTTTTCCATCCGTCCTCCACGTCTTCCTGTCTTTCCTTCTCTCCTGCCTGTTTCAGTCAGGTTTTCATGTTTCCCTCAGAGATTTCCGAGATGAAGGACTCTGTGCCACAATCTGAAACTACCACAGATTCCTCAGGAGGATGAAGGTTCTGCTGTGGTTCAGTCACAGTTATTTCCCGACCTTCTTGTCCTCGGTTCCGGTTGTGCGGGGAATTGAACTTGCATCACCATGGAGCAGAGCCCTCAGAGAAATCTGATCCTCTCTGTCATAGACAGGTGTAAGAGGGTTTTTCTGGTGATTTTGGTTTTATTCAGACCAGGGTCTGTAGTTTGACTCTGCAGAGATCGATCCATTTTTAAGGACTTCGAGATGACTTGGTCAGGCTGCAACTCATTGTGGACTTCAGGCTCAGACCGCAGAAAGAGACCATCTGAACTCAAAGGCGATCTCTTATTGTCTTAAAGAGATTGTTTCAGTAGCAAAGTGAGACATTATGTGGAATAAACTGATGTCAGTTTCAGGAATCAACATCATTTTAACATGTTAAAATATTCTCTTGGTTTTCTAGTTATTCTAGTTATTTTATGACTTGAAAATAAAATCCATGTGGCTAATCCATCTCCCTCTCTGGTTTCTGTTAAACAGGCTACTCCATCAGTGATGAATTTGGCTTCCCTGTTGCAGCATTTCTGAGTCTCGGCTGATGTTTCTAACGTAGGTTTGATGAGTTTCAGCAGATCTCAGAAGGAAGATGTCACCAGCAGCCTGAAATATGCCACCACCACCAAAAAAAATAAATAAAAAATACTAACTGATGTTCACAGACGTGTTAAATAGGTTGAGCGATGTGAAACCAAGGTCCGGTGTTTGTTCGTTGCATAAAAAAGCCCCCTGCTGTTAAACAGACTAAAATTTGTTACTAAGCAACAACATCAACTCAGTGCTCACAGTAAAAGTAGCCCAGATCACATTAAAGTTTGTCTGTTGGTCACAAACAGAACCTGAACACCTGATTACACCTGGACTGCAGATTTGAACATCTGACACACACACACACACACACACACACACACACACACACACACACACACACACACACAGTGTGTGGTTTCCATGACGACCTGTGCGTGTTTTGTGCACGCACAACGTGGCACGATTTCAGGTCTCATCTGATGCTAATGCACAGTTTAAAGATGAACATAAAAGCCCACATGCACACAACTCTAAACACATACATGCAGAACCAGCTGCTCTGTGTTTCACCTCTAATTGTGTGTTTCAGCTCTGATCCATGTGAAGCTGTGGGCCATCGACCGGCAGTGCTTTCAGACCATCATGATGAGAACCGGACTCATCAAACACTCTGAGTACATGGACTTCCTGAAGAGGTGATAGCCTTAAGAGATGCACGATCTCATCAACACGCGCACAGATACAGTCAGCGGCTGCAGAACCAGCTTAATTCATTAAATTCATTGTTTTGGACGGAAAAAGTTCTCCAAAGCAAAACGTTCCCTCCGTGCAGATGCAGCTGCTGATGTGCAGGCTGCTTTAGAAATTTTCTATTTAATATTTTTCAGTGAGCATTCAGAAACCACAAACACCAACTGAAGCAACGCAAACACTTCAAATGCAGAATTTACGTTTAAGATAAATTAAGAACGAATTTCTTTCTGCGCAGCGTTCCAACCTTCCAGGGTCTTCCAGAGGAAACCCTCAGTAAGCTGGCAGACGTCATGGAGGAGGTGAGTCCGTCATCTTACTCATCGTCTCTCCTTCGTCTGCTGTGAATCGTCCAATCAGACAGTTTGCTCTGTGTCCAGACTCACTATGACGACGGCGAGTACATCATCCGACAAGGAGCACGAGGAGACACCTTCTTCATCATCAGCAAGGGGAAGGTTAGTCCACGCTCCTCTTATTAAATGACTGTGACATCATCATTTACTTTAAGACAACCTTCCGATTAATCACACTTCCTGGTAGGTGAATGTGACTAAGGGGGATTCAGCCAATCAGGAGGCCATTCACCTGAGGGAGCTCGGAAGAGGGGACTGGTTTGGAGAGCGAGCGCTGCAGGGGTAAGACCATGTTGCCCTAGACAACCAATGTCTCTCCACCTTTCAGCTCCATCAAGTCATCCGAGCATCCTTCCCTGCAATGGACCGTTCAAACACCTCCATGTCCGTCCGACAGCCCTTTGGACGCAACGTCTTATTAAGAGTTTGATGGACAGCTGGCTGCCTGGCTTCATGTCCATGTGCACGAGGCGCTGCACAGTTTTCAGAATATTTTACATACACCTTCTCCATTTTTGTTTTTGAAGTTTGCTTAAGTTTGAAAACAAAGAATTTTGAAGTTGATGAAAAAGTTTGTTGTGACGGAATATTTCGAAAATTGTGATTCTTGGAAGACTTTGAACATATTTGAATTAATCTCAGACAGTTTAATTAAAGTGAGAACTTTATCAGTGGCCATAGACTCTCCAGTGCTCTGAATACAGTTATCTGCTAGGCTGGTGGTTTAATCCCCCCAATAATGCTGTGCATATGCATGTGTGTGTGTGTGTGTGTGTGTGTGTGTGTGTGTGTGTGTGTGTGTGTGTGTGTGTGTGTGTGTGTGTGTGTGTTCACAGGGAAGATGTGAGAACAGCCAACGTGATCGCTGTTGACCCCGCCACCTGCCTGGTTATCGACAGAGAGTGAGTGTTCTCAGTAGTTTCAGAGCCAAACAGACCTGGACACAAAATCTGTCTGCCCTGGGTTCAGATTAGTCTTTTCAAGTTGCTCCTATAAAGCTCACCGTTTTCCAAACATTGGATTTAAACAGTGGAAAAAGCTGCCACATCTTTCTTAAGTCGATACTGCCCTCTGCTGACTTTCAGGGCAAACGACATGTACTAATTGCTACAAATAAGTAATAAAACCTGTCCAGATTGTTCTGGAGCTTGTGGTCATCCTCACATTTCTCCAGTGGCTCCTCACTGCTACCTAAAATCAATCTGAGTCATTACAGAGGGAGTTCTAAATCTTCAACAGCTGTTAAAACTCAGCGATCAATCACACATTGATTTTCCTTTTTCTTTCTGAGGTCCTCTCAGGAATGTTGTGTTAGTCCTTTAAGAGCATCACTAACCCTCACTGACTTCAGCTTTACTGGGGCTCTGTCCTGTTTCTGAAATGGACCGAACATCATGTTAGTTCTCAGATCATTTAAAGTAATATAATTTCTCTCTCTCTCTCTTGCTTCAGCTCATTCAAGCACCTGATTGGTGGACTGGACGACGTTTCAAATAAAGTCTACGAGGATGCTGAAGCCAAAGCCAAGTACGTCCATCAGACAGTCAGGAAGTTTTCACTCTTCTTTCAGTTGAGCTTTCTAAAAAAAAAAAAAAACTCTTGATGAAGCAACACATTTTATTTACAGCTCCATTACTACACCAGAAACCTCTCTCCCTAAACAACTCTGTTGCGTTGGTGAAGATGATCCCCTCATTAAACCGTCTCTGGCTGTGCATTAATCCCTAAGGGGGCGCTCATGTGAGCTTTCATAAGTGAAGTGGGCATTAAGAAGCCATGGGAGACAAAGAGTGGAACCCCGGGGGGTTGTTACAGAGAGATACACATAAAATTAGCATGGAATCCATTCTGCTCTAAAGAGTAAAACATGTCAATGATGCTTACGCTACATCAAAAACACATCTCTGATACTGTTATTAATAACAACCCAGATCTGCTGGGCAAATTAACAACAGTTTGCGTCTTTTTTCACCTTAAATTCTTTAACCACTTAATCACACGGACTGTCTGCCACCATTACATCAAACCCTCGAGCTGTTCTTTTTAAAGGGTCGATCGTTATGTGGGTGTCACTGCTACCTAAAAAACAGAAAAGAAAACAACAAAAAACAATATCGAGGGTTTCCCTCAAGAAATAGATCCTGAGCAACAGGTGGATTTTTTTGCATTCGGTAGGCTTGATTATTGTTTTGGCGTCCTTACTGAACTCTATAAAATGATTGTTAGAGTTCTGACCAACATCAGAATCAATGAACATGTCCAAACATACCTTTAATACCTACTTTGAGCCCATTTCTGGAAAATAAAACTGTACTTCCTGCTAGTTTTGAATTAGAACATTTATTTTTTCAGGTAAAGCTAAATATTTAGAGAGCCTTCATGTTAATCAATCTGTACAGCAGTTGGGATATAATTCAGTCTGACTCCTACCAGGTGGAGAAAGGACAGCTATCAGAGGCGTTTGTGGACCGAGGACACTCGTCCAATCAGGGTTCAGCTGCTGCTGCTGTAAACAAGTAGATTCTACAGTAACGGTCAGGAGTCAACTGACTTCCAGTCATGTGACACTGTGCAGCTGGACGCTGTCGCGTTTCCTCTTATGGCATAGATTTAATATGACACACACTCGCAAACCAGACTGTTCAACTGTTATTCACAACTGTCGCCGTGGCAACGGTAAACAGAAAACAGAGTGTGCAACCTGAGTGTGTGTTTGCCCCTCTAGTGCTGTGCTCTGAGCTGAACTCTGTTCCATACAACCTGAATTTGGTTTAGGTTACTTCTGTTGATCCAAGCTGACGGAAAGACCCGCAGACATGAAGGGAGAGTTTGTGTTCATCTTTAATAGGATTTGTTTGTGGGGTTAAGAATATCTCCTAACTGCAGGAAAAAAAGTGTTCAATATGAAAATATGCCCAATTTATATGAGTTGTTTTTTTAGGATTACCGCAAACAATTTCACACGGAGCTTGATAAGAACACGAAAAGGATAAAGCTACAGAAACGATGCTAAATCTCCTTGTGCTGTATTTTGAGATTGAATCTCTCCTTTGTTTAAGCTTTTTGAAGCTGCTTGTTTTACTCTGATTTATCCTTGTGTGTCCTTCGTGTGCTGTGAAGTCCAAATCCCTTTCTTACCACCACCAACTAATTTTAGACTGTTCAAGTGTTAGCCAACAGCAGCTACTGTTTCTGCAGAAACCCGAATCCAGTGCTTGCAGGAAGCAATCTGGTCCTGCATGTAGAACTAAAGAGGCTTCAGTCTGTTGGTCCAGACAGGAAAATGTAGGAAACATTGTTCTCAAAAGATAAATGATGATTCTTACATTCTTCTGTAAAACTTCCAAGAGGTCCCAGAACGCTGTTTACATTAGTTTCAGGTTTGGACATTGAGTAGACCCTGTGTTTCTCAATACCAGGCCTGAGGGACCAGTGCCTACATGTTTTAGGTCCTTCCCTTTTGCCACACACCTGGTTGAATAAGTGGGTGATTAACAGGCTTCTGCACCACTTGATGGCATGCAGTCATTTTAATCAGGTGTTCTAAAACAGAGACACATCTAACATATAAAGGGCTGTAGTCCCCGAGGACTGGAACTGAGAAACACTGGACTGGACCATTGCAATATGTTGATTCTGTTCTTGTTTAGCTCTTCTGCCGTAGTTGCTGTATTTGGGATCATCGTCCAGTTGACGTCCAAGTTTGGGCAAGCTTCACGTTTCAGACAGACAGCCTCACATTTGACTCTAGAATTGTTTGGTTGTGGTTCTTGGTCAATTCAAAGATAGGAAAAGGTAGAAAAAGCCCATTCATAACACCTCAACCATCACTATCTAGGGTTTTCTTTAAACATGGTTCTATGCATTATGACCAAATCTCTCTACTTTGAGCTCATCTGTCCAAAGGACGTTGTACCTTGAGTCTTGCGCTTCAATCAAATACAGTAAAGAAAGTTTTCTTACTCAACAATTTTTTACAAGTTTTAGTTGTTAAGTCTTTCTCTGATTGTCCTGTCATAAATTTCAACAGATAAAATGCTGACAAAGTAATCCACTCTCTAATCCAAGAAACTCAACAGAAAATTTAAAGAATCTTCTTTTTATTTTATTCTGAACGATTCAGATGCTGTTGGTTGTTTGCGGCCAGATTATAGGATCTGTTGAGAACCAGGTGACCTGATTTGGTGGCTGGGTACGATTCAGATATAGAACTTTGGCTTAAACCCTTTTTGACCCTCACGTGCAAAGGGATTAGAGCTGCCATTGTGACAAAGTATTTTTTGTTGTTTGTCAGCTCTCAGTGAGTTATTCTGGGAAGACATGGCGATGCTGGAACATAACGCTACAGTTATTGGCCTGGTTAAGTCGGACTCTGGAGGATTAACAGTCCTAAATTATGTCAGGTGTACAACACCTGTGGTGCATGCAAACATAAAAGAACCTCATTCACACTGAAGGCAGGAACAAACACAACTCCACAGCTGATCCATGGATATGGAAATGCTCATCAAGCTGTGATAAACTCTGATAATCCCTGAAGAAGAAACCTGGATGTCCTCTAGTTTTCAGGTTGGGACAGTCTGTGCTGCTGCCTCCTGACACTCAGCCAGCCTCCTCAATAACTGACCTTCTGAGCAATGTTTCCGCCTCCTAAAAATACCCGTTAACAGCAGCAACTCCCACCAGTCAGGCCGTCTTGTCAGTAGCTGTTCCAGCCTGGAGGATTCAGCCGCTGCAGACCTAAGGCTCATTTGACCAAAAGGACAAACCTCTTAGAGCCTTTCCTCAGTCTGGGTTATAGTCCTTAAAGTGTCCTCGGTTTAACTGCTCTGCTTCCGACCTTCTTGTTCTCTTCGTATCAGTCAGAGAAACAAAAAAGTGATTTTCTTGGAGGTGATGCTGTTCTCAGTCTCTCCTGGATTCTGACAGCAGTTCCTTCACTTCAAGACCAACCTCTTTCTCTATCTTGATGCACAAACCTCTGGAGGACCCGGCAACCTCACCGCCTCGCCGGTACCTCCATAGCAGAGCCCTGCTGATCCACTGCTGCCATCAGTACTACTCGCACCATGTAAACTGGACTTGGAGCTCATCGTTTGAGACGGCTCTGCTGCAGACGCTCTGCCGGACATTCTCGTGATGTTCCAGATTTTTCTCCAGTTCTGTCTTTGCGTTTTTACATGAAAACATTTTTTTTTTGTAGAATAACGACTGAAACATCATCTGAGGAATCCGGTGCATTGAGTTCCATTCATAAGTAGTAGACCGATTAAAGGCGGATTCACCCTCTCGGGTCAGGAAGATTTTTTTTTTTCTTATTCTGACCTTATTCAAAATAGTTTCGGAGATGAGAGAGTTGCTTCCTGTCCCAGTGAGGCGGCAGCGGGAACGTCTCCCCAGTCTTCCTTCTACCCCCTCTCACTCCTTCCCCATCACTTCCTTCTCCATCCACACTTCCAAGAAGTTTCCATTTTTTCACGTGGTAAAATGCTGCAGGTACGACAGCAGGGTCTTTGATTAACTGGACAGGTTTTATCCACTTGTATTCTCCATCACAATGAGCCTTTTTTTAAAAAGACATTCCGACCATATGATTGTGTGTTTATCTTTTAGGTATGAAGCCGAGAATGCCTTCTTCTCCAGCCTAAAGCTTAATGACTTCAACATCATTGATACTCTGGGAGTTGGAGGCTTTGGAAGAGTTGAGCTGGTACGTCTTGATGTCTACGTGTTTTCCTAGTTAATGCCAGTGATTCTCAGGAGCTCAGAGGTGTTTATGGCCTTAATCAAATGTGTTGAGACGTCAACATCCATCCATTGGCTATACCCGATTGTCCTTGTCCATTGTACATCCTGGACAGATCGCCCCTTTGGAGGTCAATGTTCTAACAGAATAATGAACCAGAAACTATCTGTTCCACACCAGTTTCTGAACAGTGATGAACAAGTTTCAGACATGTTTCAGGATAAGGAACCAGTTTAAACTTTGATACAAGTACTGGACCATTTAATTATTTGTTGCGTCATTTTCAATTTAGACATAAGATAAACGGTTTCATTGTCACTGTGTGCACTATGTTTCTAGCAAAGTGTCAGCATCTGTAACTGGAAACCAGTCCAAATATGGTTGAGGGTTCATACACCTGCAGTCCTGGACCAAAACAGGCTTAGGGATGTTCTGGGTTGGGTTGAGGGAAGCAGAGAGGATGGAGGGATGAGGCATTTGACGCACTGCGGCTCAAGGAGTTAGGTTTCTCTAGGACAGGAGGTGGGGCTGGAGGTGACTTTTGGTTAGAGGGAAAGCCCTGCTGCGGGTTTGCCCAAAAACAGATTAGATTCCAGGCTAGGGGGTGGAGGGGGTCCTCCTGAAGTATTTTTAGTCATCCAGAGTGTAAGAAGGTGAACTCTGACCTCCAGACTGCCTGTCTGACCCAAATGGATTGCTAATGACATCATCGTAACTAAAAACCTGACTCTGCAGGTTCACTTACTCCCTTTGCATCAGCATGGCCTTAAATCTTCAAGAAATGTTTCTATTTTGAGCTCTTCTCTGCCATCACAATATATATTTTTTAGATATAAACAATAATAAATAATAAAATACTTTTTATACAACTAGTCAAAACACCTCTCTGTCTAATAAAAAAAAAAAGACATTTCCAGCATGTCAGTAAAACCAAAGTAAAGCACATAGCTGGAGTTGTCATTGCAGGGAACCTCTGAGTGGAAACCCGGCTCCAGTTCCCAGAGTTTTTCCGTTGGTGCTAGCATGATAGGGGCGTCACGGGTTGGGGTTGGAGCTCAGATATCCTGAAGTGGAGAATCCGTCCAGGAATAGGAATAGATTGTGTCATGACCTACAAGAAGCACAGTGAGGTGTTGACAGGATGAACACTCCTCAGTAGATCCTGACACCCCTGAAGCACATTTCCTGAATTTTTAACTTTATAATGCTTATAAAGTTTCTAAAATAAGTGACGGTATAATCTTAAAAGAATAATTTTTAAAAAAGCAGGCCACATTCAACCAGAATCAGAAATCAGAAAAGAACCACATGCAGGGAAAGTAAACAGATGTTCAGCTGGCCATAGCACGAAGCGAAAAAAACAAACAAAAAAAACACAACTCTCTGCAGGTTGCCAGTTGTACTGTGATGTCACATTGAAAATATTTTGTAGTAATTGATCTTTCTTGCCCTACTGTATGTACTGTCTTTATGTAGGTGCAGCTGAAGAACGAGGAGGCTAAAACATTCGCCATGAAGATTCTGAAGAAACGTCACATCGTGGACACGAGGCAGCAGGAGCACATCCGTGCAGAGAAACATATCATGACCGAAGCACACTCAGACTTCATTGTCAGGTCGGAAAACTGCGTTTTTATGTCTCATAAAATAAATCATGTAAAAAAGACAAAGGTGCCAGTAAAGCATACTAGTTTAACCTTTAAAAATTTTAAACAAGTACTTTAATTTGTTCTCATGTAAATAAAGTTGCAGACATGTCAGGTTCTCTCTGTGACTCTACTCTTGGTGTTCAGGTTGTACCGGACATTTAAAGACAGTAAATATTTATACATGCTGTTGGAGGCATGTCTGGGTGGAGAGCTGTGGACCATACTGAGAGACAGGTACGCTGCTCACCAAGCTGATACCTGAGTGACTAAAGATTTATTTAACTTTACTGTCATCACAACTATTACTCACCAATTAAAATTAATTATTTAATACGTTTTTACTTCTTTACCATAACATCATTCACCTATTTATGTCAAGAATATGTTCTCTAACGCTTTTGCAATGTTACATGATCTATAATTATTATTTGAGAGTGTATTAGATTGATTTTTAGTATTGATATCTATATTAGATTAGCTTAGCTTATTTATAATTACTCTATGAATTACAGAGCAAATGCGGGAAAAAATTACAGTTTTGTTTTTATGATAATATTACGATTTATAGTGAAAATGTATATTTGAAATTCTTTTTTTTTTCTTTAGAGTGGATCCCCAGTATTCACAACTGCTTGCAAAGACCTAAAATCCATGAATAATTGAGAATGTCTCTAAATGCTTCTAAGTGCCTGTTGTAATGATTCAAACACAAAATATACCTTAATATGAATTACTAAGCACAGTGGAAGCCATCTTGTCGCTACCACAGAAGCTAATACAGTCTATCCTACCGCTGCCCCAGGGGGTACAACCAATCAGCAGCAAAATAATAATAATAATGATAATAATAATAGTTGACTGCTTTGTAAATACTACCCAATAGCATATAATATGGCATTATGCATTGACTGTATTTTCTTTTGAATCTTAGATTCTATATAAAAATAAACAAATAGGCAAATATTTCAGCAAATAATTTGGAGTAATGTTCCACACAAAAAAAAGAGAGAAAAAAAAGGAAATTCACAAATAAGTGAATTCAGAAGTTCTGAACTGGAAATAGGCAGGGTCTAGTGTAACAAAATGATTACAAATGTAATTAACATATTTGAATATTGAATAAACAAAACAAGACATATTCTTCACATATTGGGTCTTTATTATGCAATCTTATAATTATGTTCGTATTTTAAATTAACATTTTAATGTGTTTGATGAACAATTTGATTGGTATGAAAATGTCTGCAAATTCCAAGTACATTGATAATTTTCTGCATCTCTGTTGGTTGCAGAGGTTCATTTGATGACTCCACCACTAGGTTCTACACTGGCTGTGTGGTTGAAGCATTCGCTTACTTGCATGCCAAAGGCATCATCTACAGAGACCTGAAACCTGAGAACCTGATCCTGGACAGCCGAGGATATGCTAAGCTGGTACGTCCATGCGGGCTACCTGTGACTCATGTTCAAAAAGCTCCAACCGCTTTTGGCAAATGAACTGAATCTGTGAATCTAAATCTTTGTGTTCCAAGAAACTCCAATCATGTAACTACTGTCACAGCAAGCAAAATTACTATCTGCTTCCTCTGAATAAACTCCTTGATAGTGTCCAACGAAGGAAAATAAAAATGACTGTCCTTTTGCAGGTGGATTTTGGTTTTGCAAAGAAGATTGGATTCTGTAAGAAAACATGGACGTTCTGTGGGACGCCGGAATACGTTGCTCCAGAGATCATTTTGAATAAGGGTCACGACGTGTCGGCCGACTACTGGTCTCTGGGGATCCTGATGTATGAGCTGCTGACAGGCAGGTAGGGATTCCTACACCCGACGTCGGAAAAATCTGAAATGACCATTTTGGAGTCCGACCGTGTCTGTTTGCCTCTGCAGTCCTCCGTTCTCAGGCCCGGATCCGATGAAAACGTACAACGTCATACTGAGAGGCATCGACATGATTGAGTTCCCCATGAAGATCACCAAGAATGCTGCCAACCTCATCAAGAAGCTCTGCAGGTAGCATGGACTGTTTCCTAAAACATAATTAACTAATTCCTACTCCAAATCAACTATTTAGCCACATCTTCCTTGTGTCTGCAGGGATAGTCCATCGGAGAGACTAGGAAATCTGAAAAATGGAGTGAAGGACATCCAGAAGCACAAGTAAGAGAGCTAAATATTTTGTAAGTGAGCTAAACATTTACTTTCGATCGTTTGGAAATTAACTGAATGTTTGTGTGTTCAGGTGGTTTGAAGGATTCAACTGGGAAGGACTGAAGAAAGGAACACTAACTCCACCCATCACACCCAAGGTAGGTTAGGATGAAATCAAAATCCCCTTGGGTTGTAATCTTAATGTTCTGAATGAGCCTGTTTTTTTTTTTTGGGGGGGGGTGGGGCGGTTTCCTGGTCTTGAGTTGTACTTTTGCTTCCAGGTGTCCTCTCCAATCGACACCAGTAACTTTGACAGTTTTCCAGAAGACACGGACGAGCCGCCGCCCGATGATAACTCAGGATGGGATTATGACTTCTAAACTGAGTCTGCATCTTTAAGACGGTGTTAAAGTGAAGCCAACTGAGGTGGGTTTGTGCTCAATATGAGCACAAATGGAACACTTGCTTGCATTTACCAAGTGTAAATGGAAGCACATGGAGAAAGGTTCTCTGGAAGATCGAAGTGATCCAGCGGATCAGCTCTGTTCATTCAAGAGGAGTTCAGCAATGAAGCAGCTCAGTGTCCAGAGCTGGGGGTTTACCTCCTGTGGCTTTACTTTTTTTGATTCGCTTCTGGTTCTGGGAAGTCGCTGGGCATGATGAACAGTTGAGGCAAATAGACGGCTGCTGAAATTTTCTTACAATCTGAGTTGTTGTTTAGGCTGCAGAGAAACTCTGAGGAAGCTCTTTCATCACATGGACTACAGAGAGCTTCTATGAACCCACTTTGTTACTGCAAATGAACAGAACCGGCTGCAAATATAGTGATTCTTGAGTTTGTGTCAAAAAGTGCCGGCTCTTAGCATCTCTTTCAGCTTTTAAAAATCCCACCAGAAAGCTGACAGAACTTGAATCACCGTCTGCTTCCTCCGAAATGTGAATGTTATTCACAATATATCTTCTCACCTGGAGAACTTTTTTTCTTTTTTCTTTTTTATCAACAAGGTTGGGGTTATAATTGAGGTTTAACTTGCTTTTCCTGGGAGGTATAATTACTTTAATTGAGCAACTCTAATAAATAAGCAAATAAATGTTTTAAATACTAACATATTTTATTATTTTAATATTATTTTGTGTTAAAATTACATTATTTCATATATAATTGATTTATTCAATTCAATAAATTTAAATTTAAAAAAATATTCAGAACATTTAACTTCTTACTCCCTAGAAATAGAAAAAATAATTAGCATTACTCAATCCAAGTAGAATAGAAGTCAGATAGTAGAGGGAAAAAAGCTGTACACTTTATTGATGAGTTAAGTTTTTTTAAATATGTATGGCAAAAACTGACTGGATCAGATCTGAATTTATGTCAGTTACAAGAGAGTGAAATGGTAACAAATTATAATAATGAAATGAGTATGTGAAACTGTTGATCTTACAAAAATGTCTTTCTTCATCATTGAAAGGTAGGTGAGCGGAGATCAGAATGGTTTCCCAGGGCTCTGATACTTAAACTTGGTGCATCACGTTATTTTGGTAGAATTCTGAAAACTTGCTTTGTTATTAACCTGCCAAAGTACAACACTGCCCAAAACCTGAGCCTGTTTATGCATTAACAAAAAATAGCTGAAAGGTGAGACCACAGTCAGCTCTCTAACTGAGGGCCAGTTTATATACGACGCCTATAGTGGCAGGAATAACTTCCTTACAGCCACCTTAATGCCTTCAGTCATAACTTCCTTTCTAAAAACTAAAGAAACTTTGAGGATGCAGTACAAGTTTCTGCTTTGATACTTCTCTCTTTGCAGGTTTTTACACAATTAATCTTTGAGTTGCAGCATGAAACTGATATTAGGTGTCTTGAGTATTCCAACATACACAGGCACTTCCACATCTCTGTTCCTCTTCAGGTGGTTGTTTGGGAGGTATGAATGGTCAGTACATGTGTAAAATAGTTTGAAGCAATCTCTTTTGGTAAAGCTTGCTCCAGTAGCAGTATCAATAATTTAAATCTAGCTTGTTCTGAAATCTACAGAATTTGACACTCAGTTCCAGACGATTCCTGAGTGAAGGTCTAATATCACACAAAGATCTCCTGTTCGTGAACAAGTGTCAAAAATGTCCATGCTGAGCTTGAAGCCTTCCACTTGACAGGTGTAATTACTAAAACAGTCAGAGACGATGTTTCTATTAAAAAAAAGAAAACCATAGGTTGGTTCTCAAGCATTTCAGATGAATTACAGTGTTTGCTACCATCTGGTGGGTAAATGTTGCTATTGTAGTTCTCTAATGGTGCTGAGAAAACTTTAAGATCATAGTTTTTTTGCCCGCTGTGCCTAAATGTGATGTGTGGATTATGTGACAGCAACAAGCCCTCTCACTTTAAACTGAAATGAAGAAAACTCTTGGAATCCTTCTTCCATTCTGTAGACACTTCAATCTTACTAGGTTGGGTGTAGTTTCACTTTGTGCCACTAGATGTCTATGTTTACAAAACGCTGTACCTTTAACTGGTATTGCTTCCTTACACAACTTAAGGTTTGCTCTCTCTCGCTCTCTCTGATCAATCAGTTCCTGATTCATCCACTAAATAAGTTCTACAGGGTTTTGTTTTTTTTAAAGGAAAGTAAAACACAATCCCACTTCAAATCAGACGAGTATTAAATGTCAACTTTCTTCATTAAGCTTAAGATCATGTTTGAAAAAGACGTGGCTGCAGCAAAATAAGCGATTACGTGCAGGAGCTTTGCATGCTAACAAAGTTTATGTGAAATAGTTTCAACAATTGTGCAATTTTGATGTTCCATTCCTCAAATGAGGATATCTGATCTCTGTATTTTGTGCCGTTTTTAAGAGTGAACGCCTGTATGTATTTTGTACGAAGCTTTTGTATCATCAGTCAGACTTTACTGCAATATTTTTGTAAAGCAATCAGTGGCGTGACGTCTCTGCATGACGATAGTGGTAACGGTGTGTGGTTTGCACCACCAGAGGGCATGGTAGAGGTCAATCAGTACAATCAAAATGTTATGACTTTTATTTTTTTCATAAAAGTCAAATATAAAGATAGGTTCCTTTTATGTGTTTTCAGTCAACCAGCATGAAGCTTTAGAGGCACTGACACGATAAAACCACTTGTTTCTCAATGTCAGTGAGGTCATGTTGGAACATTAAAGTTTAGATTTGGACCACAAGGAAAAGATTTGTATATTTAAGTGATGCTATTTTGTGTTTATTGGTGATTTATTTGTATATTAAGAAATATGTTCCTATAGTTTCTATATATTTAACATTTATCTTACAATTGTGTTTTAAAAATAAAAAGTTCCAGAATAAACTGAAGCGAATTCTTATTTCTCAACAAAGTCAAATCATATTCATATGATTCATATTAACAAGTGAACAGAAAACCGTTAAATCTGCTGAATTTAAATGTTGTGTGAAGCTACACTTACATAAGATAGCCACTTGGTTAGCAGCTGATCTGCAGTAAACTGAATGTAGCATTAATTTTTCAATACATAACACGCAAACAGGACCACCTGGAGCTTCTCATTATTCAGTTATCACTACAAAGCAGCACAAATCCGATGTTCTGAACTGTTTCATAAGCACATAAAAGATTTGAAGACAGAATGTCTAGAAAGTACATCAAAGATCAGTTTTATTCACCATATAACCAACTGAAAAAGAATCTGCAATTTCCATTTGGATGAATATGTCAATTATCCATCGATGTGTTTGCAAATGTCTGATTTTTATCATTATTGTGGCCTGCCACATTACTGCATTTTCACATCAGGTAATTCCTGTTTTGGGCAATACAGGACTGATTTAACCCAACCACTCTTACACGTGGGATTAGTGTGGCCCTTTAAAATGAAGCTTACTAAAAATTTCAAAATAAAGATCCCTCTCCTGGCTCAATATTAGCCTTTTCCATAAAATAAGCATTTTAGCTATTTCCTTTTCTCAGGTCAGTGAGCCAGTGCATTAACATTAGCAAATATATTAGCATTTCACTGCATAAGGAAACCTTAGCATTTCACTGCCCCCCACTAGTGCGCTGCCTTGCAGAGCAAGCATTTTAGCTATTTTTTTAAATTGATTAACTATGTTTAGTATAGTGAATGGAGCAAGTCAAAGTAAGACAAGATGCTTGTTATACCCCACATGCCACTGACAGCATTTAGGCTAACATAAGCATCTTGGCAAATTTTAGCTTATACACTAATTTTAGCACACTGAATGGAGTACAGTAAGTCCATGTTAGTCAACATGGTTGTAATTCTTCACAGTAAGAATTACTGTAGTAGCTAACCTGTACTGTAATGAGTACAGGTTAGCTAATGTTAGCATTGTTGCAAATTTTTAGCATCAGAACCCCTGATTTGGATCCAGGCACACTTTAGAAGCCCTGTTTAAATTTCTTCAGAAATTTTCTAGTATTACATTTTATTAATTTGGTGTTAAAAGATGAGCGATTTTTTTTCTGGTAACGAACTGCCACGAAGTATAAATCAGATTTTTACTTTTGTGTTGAATGTCTGTTTTATATTTACCACCGGTGACATAAAAATCCAAAACACATTTCCACTTTTTCGCAAAATTCACCAACTGCGCAATTCTTAAGTAGTTTAAGATAAGTAGTATTTAAAAAAAGCAGAGGAAATTTTATGTTTTTTGAACAATAGCAACATTTGTTGTTAACCTGTTGCTATGAGATGAGAGCGCTTTTTGGTAACCAAGTGCCACAAAGTAAACATTTGATTTTTACTTTTACAAAATTTACCAATTGTAAATTTCTTGTGTCTAAAGATGAGCAGTATTTCAAAAAAACTTATGTTCTATAAACAATAATATTGCTTATTATTAATTTGGTGTTAAGAGATTAGCTTTTTTTTTTTTTTTTTTTCTGGTAACGAACTGCCACGAAGTATAAATCAGATTTTCACTTTTGTGTTGAATGTCTGCTTTATAATATATTTACCACCAATGACAAAAAAGACCCTCAAACATTTTCACTTTTTTGCAAAATTCACCAACTGCACAATTCTTAGCTAGTATAACGTAAGTAGTATTTCAAAAGAGCAGAAGAAATCTTATGTTTTTGAACAATAACAATGTTTGTTGTTAATCTGATGCTAAGAGATGAGCAATTATTTTGTGGGGACCAAGTGCCACGAAGTAAAACATCTGATTTTTACTTTTGCAAAAGTAAAAATCAGAAGGCAGTACATTGACATTAGCACAAACATTAGAATGCAGTTCCCTTTCCCTAAAATAAGCTTTTTAGCTATTTAAAAAAAATTTATTATCCATGTTTAGCACACTGAATTGAGGAAGTCAATGTAAGACAACATGCTAATACCCCACATGCCACTTACATGCCATTTACGCTAACATTAGCGTTTTGGCTAATTTTAGCTTGCACACTAATTTTAACATACTGAATGAAGTACGTCCATGTTACTCAATATGCTGTGACTCTCTACATGCTACTGAGCATTGTAACTTACTTTAGCATTTATGCTAATGTTTAGCCTCAGAAAGCTGAGTATAATGCTTCTGCATGTTGGTGTTCCCACTAAAACCTTTTTTTTTTTTTCCTCCTCGATTTTCCCTTTAAGACAATCTTACAACGTCCTGCAGTGTGTGGTGTGTTAGGTGGTGTGTTGAATATGCCAGATCTAAAATCGGGCATATTCAACATTGTCTTGGCCCGATTATGGCAGCCTGTGTGGTTTTGACAGGTAGCCAATCAGAAAGCGCGATGACGTCAGAACGGAGGGAATCCCAAACAGTAGACTTGGCGCGAGAGTCCGGTGGACATCGGAGGAGATAAGTGGAAATGTTTATTATATGCGGTTATTTTTATTCAGTTAAAAATGTTAACTACGAAATAACATAACTGTCCTCCAAATCATAGTGCAGCAAATAGAGCTGCTGCTCCCGCCGTCTTTTATCAAACGCCTTAAAATGAGACAAACTATCACTACTGCTTTACGTCATCATCGTGTTTGATTATTCTAAATTCACGTTTGGTATGTTGGGGGTTTTACTGGATTTTCTTCTGGAGCCGGGATGCTCGTGAGTGGAATCGGTTCTGTGGTGTGTTGCTCCTGCCGTGTGGCTGGACACACGAACCGACCGAACCTGTTGGACTTTTATCGGTTCTGTGTGGTGACAGAAGTTTGGAAAATCGGCCGACAATCCTTAGCTCTACTCCTCTCATCTCGTCTCCACCACTAACTCTCTCTGACTCTGGTCGCTGTGGTAACGTTTACATATCCCTTCAAAATAAGATACACATTCGCCACAAAAACGAACGAAACGGCCCATCTGGGAGTGATGGGAAACAATGACACCGGAAGTGTTGCTTATGCACAGGGTGTTTGGTCTCTACGTGGTGAAGCAGTTTGTTGAAGCTTCATTACTTCATTAACATCCGGTCACCATATCCTGCAGAGCGGCTTGGAATGTGGGAATTATCTACCGGGATAAATCCATCATCCTGTCTCTTCTCTGGGCCTTTTCCCCTTCGCAAAGAAACTTTCCAAAGACATCTGATCTGTTTCTGACTCATTTGCTGCTTGTGGGCTCAGTGTTGGCGACCTAACCAAGAGAATCCGGTTAAAGGATTTTCAAAATAAAAGATCCTCCAGACTCAAATAATACATTAAACGGAAATATTTAATTATTTCTTGCGCGACCCGGTACCAATTGGTCCATGGACCGGTACTGGTCCGCGGCCCGGGAGTTGGGGACCACTGCCCTGGAGGGCTCCGTAAATTCTAATTGAAAAATAGGGGGTGTATCAATTTATTTTATTTTACTTTTTATCTCTTTTTTACTATTGCTCAACCCAATACACGCCTGTCACAATAAGCAATAAATTAATTAGTTGCATAATAAATTAAAGCGAGCTCAATAGATTTATCTTTTCTTTCGTTCTACCAAAAAGCAAAGTCTTCAGTCTGGTGTTTTGTTCACATTCAGCCCTTTTTCTAGAGAGACTAAATAATTAATTTTATTTGTTGTTGTTGTAGTTTTAATTGTTTATTTTGAATATTTAAAACATTTTCCAGTTCCAGTGTTGAAAGTCCATTAGAAGTTAAAGTTTATAAATTTCTGACTGTATGTTTTTTTGCATTATTATCCCATTATTAGTTGAAAATATTCGTTGAAAATTGCTCAAAACAGCAATATTATCGTAATTTCTGTAACAATTTATCTTCCAGCAAATTTTATTACTTTGCTGGAAGATATTATTATGATAAGCCTATGGTGACATTAAATATGTAATGTTTGTTTTTTGTTTTCTTTTTAATGAAACTTACGTACTGCATCTTTACGGTCATATTGATAGGATATGTCTCTCGGTTGCCTTTTGCAGCTGAGCTGCAGGCTTTCTGCAGGTACCAGTCAGTGGTCAGCCATTATAAGAACGGTTTGTTTTGACTTCTAAACTGATTAATCACAAGGGTATAAATAATAATTTACAAGACAATTTTTTAAAAATGTGACAGAAAGCAACAGATAAACTTCTTGGTTGAACAAAAAATATTTAAAATATTCTAGCTCATCTCTGTTTTTATCAAACATTTTCAACTTTTTTGGCCAGGTTTTCAGCTTAAATTCGGGATTTAAAAAAATCTGTAAACGTTTCAATGTTGGACTGAATCAGGATTTTTTAATTCTTTTTAACTTCCGTCCTTTAAAGAAATAAAACCTCTCGTCCTGAAATTAATTTTTATTATAGCGAAGATGAAGACAGAGAAAAAATATCAGCTCAAATTAAAGACGGAAACCATATTTTCCACATTTTCAAGTTCTTACGCAAAAATAATCCTAATATCCGTCGTTCCTCCCCCGTTCGTGACATCATAAGTCTCTGTTGTGGGGCGTGTTTGATGCCTGTGACGTTTGAACGGACGTCATACGTCAGGGTCTGTATTTGCTCGTTCTGTTTCTCTAATGTCACTTTGCACTCGGTTTTCGCAGAGCCTGGATCACTTTTTGTTGAACAGAAATCTTGAAGTTTCTTCTCAAACTAGATACATATAGACATACTGTATTATGGCTAGTAAAATTAGTTTTGAAGATATGGTCACCCTGAGGGGTATGATCCACCCCCTGTTCATCAACCTGACCTGGATGGAATGGATGCGTCTGTCTACTGGAGACCCAGTTCACAGCACCACCCGCGTTCTGGTCCAGATTTTGGGAGAAATCTTGGAGCTTTTTACGTCCAAAGTTCTGGATTGTCTCCCCACTGAAGCCATCGAGGCCATTGTTGGCAACAAGGTGCCTGAAGCGTTTAGAAAGGTCGCAAAGGTCTACGGAGACATCAGTACCGAACACACTGACAAGTTAATTCAATTAATCGTAGAATATGTGGTCGATAGAGTCAGCTCCACCCCAGACTCCAACGACCCTACGAGAAGTCTCCTCGTGAACTCTATGGTAGAAGAAACCAAAATCATAATAAAAGACCTTTTCATCAGGCTGCACGCTTCTG
The DNA here is from genome assembly GCA_903066825.1 of Alfaro cultratus. Lineage (NCBI taxonomy): Eukaryota > Metazoa > Chordata > Actinopteri > Cyprinodontiformes > Poeciliidae > Alfaro > Alfaro cultratus. The sequence continues at coordinate 8,433 of CAEFZX010013456.1, read as the reverse complement.
AAGAATCCAAGAGCGTTAAGAACACTTCCTTCTTCTCAAAGCACAAAGATCTTCCAGGGAAGATCAGAGGATTCTTCTCCAAATTCTCTCACAAACATTTGGCGAAGGTTGCTCCAATGCCAGAAAAACTGCAAACTTCTTCCACCAAAAAGATGCTGACCCTGGTCAGCGAGGTGGAAGAAAAGAGAAAGTCTGCAGGACATTCTGGCATCACACTGGATTCATACTGTGAACCTGCAGTTGAAGGACGTGCCGAAGCGAGAGAAAATTCTTCCCCCATGGCTGCCTTCATTCATCCTTTGTCAACTGAAGAGCTGAAGGGAGAGGAATCAGAACAGGAGCCATGTTTTGATGAAACCTCTCCGGTGGAGCCTTTCGTTCCTCCAGATGACCTATCTGATGTTGTCGATTCAGAATGTTGTCTCTCCAAAGATTTGCAGGAACAGGTTTTAAAACCGAATCGAACTTTTGGGGTAGATTTTGTTCTTTCAGGACAACTATTAGATTGGGAGATGGAGGAATTTGAACCGGAGCTGTGGTTTGAAGAAAGCCCCCTGAGGAGGGGCTTTTTATCATAGCACATCCGGGGGCACAGGAGTTCAGACTGTATCCAAAGTTCAATGGCTTTTCAAACCCTTTGTCTCCTATAGAGAAAGTTTCAGAGTATTCCTCTGATTCATCTGGCATCTCAATGTCTGACGGACGGTGAGAAGCCAGCTTCCTCAGTGGAAACAAAGGAAGACGAGAAAGATTCATTGTCTTTGTTGATACACTTCCTGATTGCCCGGGCCATTACAGCTTCAGGTTTTCACTTTTCTCTTGAGGATGTTGGTACCATTCATGAACGGCTCTTAGAGAAAGTTTGGGCTGATGTTCAGGGGGAAGACATTGATGGTGACCCAGAAACGATCAACAATTTACACCAGCCGAGGAATTGGCTGGTGTAAAGCCAATTACACCAGGAATATAAATATGTTCTTTAATAAAACACTACAAGTGTGTGTCTGTTCATCATTGTCAATATAAAAATCATCAGAATCATTTCTATAAAATAAAACATTATGCTCTTTATTCAGAAATCCCCCAAAAACAATTAAATAATCACATCATCTTTATTAGCAACCGTCATCTTTATTATTGGTGGAGAGATACTGCCCCCTATTGGCACTATGTCAAACTGTCAATCAATCAACTCACTTTGTTTTGGTAAATTGTCAACATTAAACACAGAAAACAACTGTGACTGGTGATGAATCATAAACACAGAATTTTTATAACCAAAATGATGAAATCTTTTTAATCCAACCCCAAGAATATGCGTAAATAACACCAAAAACACAAAACAATATTAATCGACTATTAGCCAACGTGGCCTATGTGACACACCTGTCTGTTCTGAACTTTAGTAAAAGCAGTTATTTCTAAATACATGTACAATCTTGTGTTTGCATTGGTGCTAATATGTTTTTGTGTATGTATTGACATTATCATCATATGATTCCTCTGTCAATATGTTGACATTTTTCAATTCATACCTGTCTGTGTAGACTTGATTTTCACATTTGTCATTTATATTTCCTCCCCATTCGCCTGCACTTGTTCGCTATAATTCAACTTGGTGGAGTTAGTCTTTAAGTCATACATTTTTCTTTCTGAACTTGTTGTACGTGGGTCATGGAAAATTATATTGAAGGTCATGGAAAAGTCATAATTTTTTTTATATATATAAATACCAGTGGGAGCTCTGATTTTGGTCTTGAAAAGAACAAAATCTCAACATAACTACACTTTGGTCCAACTGATGATGCAATTTTGAAATATTAAATGACTGATGTTTTTATCAGCTTCTCAGTACTTGAGTAGGTCTTGTGCCAAATACTTGCTTACTGTGGCTGAAGTAATTTCTTGGAGGGCTACTTTTTACTTTTACTTGTGTAAAAATATGTTGAAGTATTGGGTATAATTTTTGGGTGCTCAATCAATCTGATGTTGAAGAAGAGGAGGATCTTTTGTGTGCATCTCTCTGTGAGGCAGCAGCGTTCACTGGCTCTAAGGAGAAGAACGTCCCTCCTCCTCCTCCTCTTTCTCCTTCATCTTGCACATTTATGAATGAGATGATGATGTCAGCAGCAGGGCCCTCCCTCTCTGATGCGGGAAAAACCTCACAATCAGATAGAGAGACGGTCCCCCACACGTCTCTAATCCTGACGGAGGCAAACATCTCCATCCTCCTCCTCTCAACCCCCTCCTCTTCCTCTCAAGACTGAGGATGAGTAATCCAGCCGGTGAGGGAGGGGAGACGAGAGAGGTGCGCACACAGTGAGGGAGAGAGAGGGGGAGGAAGGGAGGAGACCATTGCATCATCACCACCATCATCATCATCATCATCATCAGTGAACGTGCAAAACGACAGGCTGAGAATTCAAAAAACCGTCCTGCTGAGCCAAGTCTGATCGGAGCAGGCTAATTCCTGAGCACTCACTGCCAGCGCAGGAGGAAGGAATCAGGAGAGCATCATCTACGGCAGCCGGATTTCACTGAAGCACCTGGACCACACATGCTGAGTGAGGAAAGGATTTATATTTAACCTCCTTATATCTGGCTGAACCACAAGGATGAGGCTAATTGGTGGATTAAACCCTGAGTGAGTCATCCTTTCGTTTGGAGGACATGATCGTACCCCAAGAAGCAACCAGCACATCTTCCTGCCCCCTCAACATGTAACCATCCAGGGACAGAGAGCGGGCTAAATATCTGGATCCATCTCAGTGACGGGACTCACTGCTGTCCGTGTTGGACACACTCCTCTTAGGACCTGGTTTATCAGTGTGTCGGCATGTTTTGCTTCTGCCTACAGAGTTCCCTGCTTAAGCTCCAGGCTCTGGATGTGGAGGGAGGGTCCTCGCGGGGGACGTCCCCAGAGGAGAGCCCCTCTGCCCTGGGCAGCAAGGAGCAGAAGAGCCCCTGCGTCCCCATCGAGTTGGGGGGGAAGGATGGGAGGACGACAGCTCTTTGCCACAGAGCCCCAACAGATGAGAACCACCCACCAGGTACACCTGTCTGTCTCAATCCCCACCTGTCTGTCTCTATTCCTACCTGTCTGTCTCTGTCCCCACCTGTCTGACTCTATTCCTACCTGTCTGTCTCAATCCCCGCCTGTCTGTCCCAATCCCCACCTGTCTGTCTCAATCCCCACCTGTCTGTCTCTATTCCTACCTGTCTGTCTCAATCCCTACTTGTCTGTCTCAATCCCCACCTGTCTCTATTCCTACCTGTCTGTCTCTATTCCTACCTGTCTGTCTCAATCCCCACCTGTCTGTCTCTATTCCTACCTGTCTCTCTCTATTCCTACCTGTCTGTTTCTTGTCCTCGTCTTTCTCTTCCTGTCCCCACCCTGTCTCTCCTCACCTGTCTGTCTCTGTGCAGGTCAGATGGTGTCCCTCTTAAGCTCCTTCTCAACTGTTTTCAGGTTTTTGTCTCTGGGTTCCTGATGAATCAGCTCCTTCTAGCCTCTTGGAGAGTGGGTGTGTGTGTGTGTTTTCAGTCTCCCGCCTCCCTTCAGCTATCAGCTATTTATAGCCACCGAAGTAAAACTCTGTGAAGCACACTGACCTCCTTCAGTTCCTCGACTCTCGCTCAAACTGCGTGCTTCACCGAGGCTGATCTGTTAGCATTTGCTGAGAATTTAAAGTGGAACCGGAGACTAAGCAGGATCAGCTCCTGTAGCAGGAGCATCTTTACAACTAGCTAACTGCTGAAGATGTTGGAGAACCGATGTGATCCCATAAAATATGCATGAGAAATGGGCCATTATGTCCATTAATTTGTCGTTTGTTTTCACCAGAGCTCCTGACGGTCCTGACCAGACCTTCACAACCCCCCAGACACCAGCCGTTAGCCTCCATCCATCCCAGCCAGCAGCCCCTGGTCTCCGACGGGACATTGTCCCCCAGTCCTCATCATTCCCCACAGAGGAGCAGCCCTGGGGGTGAGGTTGGAGGAGGAGGAGACGGATCGGAGGGGGGAGGAGGCGGAGGCGGAGCTCTCCTCCAGCTGCTGGCAGGCCTCCCCAGCCCCCTCCCCTCCCCACGCTGCTGCAGCCCCAGCCTGAGGTTCAACTCCGACCCAGATACAGCTCCATCACCGCCCTGCAGCCAGCAGTACATGCTGTGAGCATCCGAAGCGTAGCGTTGAGATGTTAACCTTGGTAAAAAAAAATACGGGTATCAAACTCCAGTCCTCAAGGGTGGATATTGTGCATTTCTTTGGATGAGAAAATTTGGCTGTTTGATTCAGGTGTGCTGAACCAGGGCGAACCTAAATGTTGTAAGAAACTGTCCATGGAGGACTAGAGTTTGATGCAGGTCTCTGCAGAAATTAAGGAAGGGATTCAGTCATTTGAATCAGGTGTGCTGGAGCATTTTAAACAAATTTGAAATACTCAAGAGAGCTGGCTCTGAGGAGCTGGATGGCATTGATTCAGTGGAATCGATGGCTTCTGGATTCTGGACATGTTGGATCACATCCTGACATCAGCTAGGACTCATTAAGGGAGCTGATTTTGAGCTCGCTTGTGAATTTAGGTGTCATTTGTCCTGAAATAGTTTTAGTTATCAGAGTTTCACAGATCTGGGATGTGACTTAGAATTTGAGTGTTGACTTTTGGACCTCGACATCCATCCAGTTTTAGTGTAGATATGTTTCAGGCGATTTACCTGATGTAGGAACTGAAAAGGGATGTGTTGGTCCTAAGATGGCTCTGATTTTATCAGTCTTCTTTGAGTCTAGAATTGGAGCCTATTAGTTCTTTTATGTTTTTACTGGTGTAGTTGTTGATGGCTTTCTCTTGAGTTGAACAATATGTGTCCAGAATTTGGTACAATGTAGGTTTGGGTTTAGACTTCAACAGCAAGCCCTGGTGTTACGTTTTGGCACTTGTTGTTGCTGTGTTTAGATATAAGACAGGATGTTTGATTTATCAAGAATAAGATTCTTGATCTCTTCTTGAGCTTTATTTCTCCTGTGCAGCTCTAGACGAGTGTGTTGTTGGTTATAAATCAAATCTGGGTTTTACCACAACAGTTGTAGATGTGGGAATTAGCTGGTGGTTTTCTCTTGACAGTACTGATCTGGCGGTGGATGTCATGATGTAGCTTTTGGTTTGTTTCTTCCGGGATCCCATTTGGACTCATTTACACTAATATTCCTTGGTATTTGGTTCTGTAGTGGTTCTAATTTGTTGGTCCTCAGATCCAGGTCTGGGCTCAGGCAGGTCCATTCCAAAACTTGAATCTGCTCCGGGTGAATACGATGTCATGTTGGTATACTTTGAAAGCTCCCCAAATATTAGAAATTCTTATGCAACCACATTAATTAACTTTTTACTTCGTTGTTGCTTTTGTGTTTTTCACTTGAGTTCTATGGGTTATAGGTCACAATGCAGGTGGAGAAAGTTTCTGCGATAATTTATTTTGATCTTTTGGGACTGGTTACACAATATGAATATCTATTGGTTATTGTCAGACATAAAGGATTTTCCATCCAACACACTATCACAAGATTTATAAAAAGAAGCAGAGCATTTTGAATGAAATATAATGAGACTGTTTTTTCTTTTTGTCCAGATGAGGCGATTTTATTTTGACCTTGAGTCTGCCTTTTTAATGCATCTTACATAATCCATCCATTATTTTCCTACTTTATCTTTTGAGGTAGGGGGTCAAAATGCCTCCATGACCCAGTTTGTGGTTTGATGTCTCACTAGACTCTCTCTGTCCATATCACCGAATTTGACTCTGTGTTCTGCTAGAGAAAAGCTGGCCTTCCCAAATTATTCAGGCATTTTTTTAGAATCGACTCTCTGATTACGGGTACGGCTCTGAGTGTTGATGCTCAACAGAAATGAATGAAACTGACACATAATGTATAGTTTGAATTCCACTGAGGCCCTGGTTTGTTGTTTATGTTCCGCAGAAAGATGAAAACTGGTGAAGCTGAACCTTACTTTCCTCTATGCAGGTGCAGGAGTCTAGGGGACAGGACTGAGGTTTCAGAGGACCAGAGTCCAGCGTCCATCCCTTTCCTCACCCGACACATTCAAAGCCTGAAGAAGAGGGTTCGCAGGTTTGAGGATCAGTTTGAGCACGAAATGAACTACAAGGTAAATCTCCACTTCCTCTCTCACATGATGTGGTAACTGTCGCCTAAATCAGTTTAAAGGCTTCAAATACAGCTTCTTTTTCTCTTCCTATTTTTGCTTTATTTACGGCATATATTTATATATCACTATGGAGTAGAACAACAGAAAAACACATGATTTCCAGCTGTGTTTGTTTCTTTTTTTCATATACTTAAACACAGTATAAACCATTTCATAAGCAAACAAAATAAAGACTGTTTCTACACCGGACACCCACGCAGTCTTGATATTCAGAACATATCCCACAAAAATAGCCAATGGCTTAGCCCTTCTTGCTGCCAGACCTCAACAACTTAAGATTTAAACAAATAATCTGAACTTTTAAGACAGCTTTAAAGGTCAGTAGATTTCAGCAGACAGCATGTAAGATTAGCATGTAAGATAATCTTCCCATTCTGAGCCGAAGTTTCCGCCCTCTGCACACATGGAGGGAGGAAACTCCCTGTTTACTGCATGTGTATAAAAGCTTTAAAATCTCGTTCATGTCATAATTGCCATTATATAAGTTATATTCTTTGTTGCTTATTCACGCCCCTCTTCTGAATGCCGCCCCGTACAACTTCCCAAAACTTCAACTGCCTACTGATATGTAAAGTTTAGTATTTAAACAGATATCTGTGGATATTTGTTGTGATGATTTATTTTAAATGGTTTTGAATTCTTTAGTTAATCTGAATTGTCGTCTGTTTCGTGTGTGTTTGTTTTTTCAGCCGTCCCACAATGATAAATACTCAAACCCGGAGATGATCAGAGTGATGAGTGAGCTGGCAAAAGCTCGCAAACAACTTAAAGGTAAAATGCAACAAAGATCCGCGATTTCTGTCCCAGCTTATCAAAAAAAGAAATTGATTTAAATTTAGATTTGTCACAGTTAGTATAATAAATCTATTGTAGTTCGAACAAATGAAAAAGACTAATAAAAAACAACGAACCACATGTTAGGTATTTAATTGGTCTGTCTATAATATCCTCTGTTTTCTCTGCAACACATTCCATAAAGAGTTGGTTCAATTCAATTTTTAATGTAAATGTTCACTGTATTTTTTGCTGTTGTTCTGATTGTGCCTCCTCTGCAGAGTTGAGACTTCGACAGTCGGTGTTTGAGTCAAAGGAGCAGGAATCCAGCGAAACATGCAGGTAGCGTTCCATACAATTTCATCCATTCATTGTTTGAAGTGTCAGGATTTACACAACTAAATTAATTAAAGTAATAAAATTTGTAATCAGATATTTAAAAGGTCTAACTCAACTGTTGAATAAATAAAACAATTTATATATATATATACATATATATATATACATATATATATATACATATATATATATATATATAATCTCAAGTATTAATTAATCAATGTTTTGTTTTACGATTCCTAGAGGTGCACCAGTTACAGTTTTGTGATCAATCTTTAAACTTTAAAAAAACTGACCTGCCGATACAGATTTTTAAAATTATTATTATAACTGACACTGTCAGGTGTTAAACCCTAACAAATTTAAAAGGTCAAAATTTACTTTCAATCTTCCAGTCTTATTTTATTGAAAAATGCTATACAACACCCGGGATGCAATAACGCAAAATTAAATAAATCGGGCCGGCCGACCGATCCATCGGTGCACCCATAACCATTTGGTGTCACTACGGTTTCTGGTCATTAGTTATTTCTATATTTTGCAGCACATACCTTCATATTCGTGACTCTACGTCCGCTTTTCCTTCCCTTAAAGCGCGTCGTTTGACTCGACTGTGCGCCTGTGGGACGTGGAGCGTGGGGTGTGTATTCACACACTCACCCGCCACCAGGAGCCCGTCTACAGCGTAGCTTTCAGTCCTGATGGCAAGCACCTGGCCAGCGGCTCCTTCGACAAGTGTGTCCACATCTGGAATACTCAGGTCTGGAAAAAACTGTGCTTTACTCACAGATAGAAACTGAAACATGTCAAAAATACACGTTGGTCTAAGAAAACTTTCTATGCGTCTGCAGACGGGTGCTTTAGTTCATAGCTACCGGGGGACCGGTGGGATCTTTGAGGTGTGCTGGAACGCCACAGGGGACAGAGTAGGAGCGAGCGCGTCAGATGGATCGGTGAGTTTTCCTCTCTGTATTACTATGATTAGGATTCTGGGCATTCTCAAATGAAACAGCTCTAAACCTGGGTTAAATTGAATATATATATATATATATATATATATATATATATATATATATATATATATATATATATATAAAATA
>CAEFZX010013455.1:0-18851 GCA_903066825.1 Alfaro cultratus | reverse complement strand
TGTGTGTGTGTGTGTGTGTGTGTGTGTGTGTGTGTGTGTGTGTGTGTGTGTGTGTGTGTGTGTGTGTGTGTGTGTGTACAGCGGAGGTATGAATGGGCTCATTTATGTCCATATGGATTTGGACATGCATATTAATAAAAATTTGATTTTTAGATAATTGGCTTTAGAGAGTGAAGTCTGGGTTGTACAGTATTAAAGTCAAACCAGCTTTTATTGCCCAGATATGACTCTACATACAAGCTTCTTTTGTTCAATCAAGGTTTTTCTTTTTTTTTTTTTTTCCCAGTTGACTTTATTTTTTCATGGGTATGACACAGAGCAACTGTGGGACATCAGCCATGAAGTATGAAATATTTATTTATGACGGCAAGCGGGAAAGAACGAAATGGTGCCAGGGGTCTGAATCTGCTTCATTTAGCCGTTTTTACAGCAGCCATGCTGACGGAACCGAAGGCCTAATGATGCAACAGCAATGAGATGTGATCTGATAAGTTCCCAAATGATTAAAAGCTGCTTTTATTTCTAGATGTGTGTTGGGAGTTTTGGGTGGCTCGACATCAAGCAGCCCTCCTCTCATTTTTCTCTTCTTTTTTATAACTAGCAGAGGTTGTAATCACAACTTTTTCCAGGCATGTAGCCACTGCAGTGCAACAACTGACTGGTCAAAGGAGACGGTGGCAAATGAATGGATAGGCAGAGATTTATTGTGGTTGGAAGACAATGACATGACATGTTATGTAGGCCATGAAGAAAATTAGAAACCGTAGGAGCCGTGCTTCTGTTTGCATTAATTGAAATTCTGCTTTTTCTAAGACTATCTTATGCTCCATACCAAAAGGTCCTTGTAAAAACCATAGCTTACAGCAAATGGATTGATCTGATTTAAAGGAAGCTGACATGGGGCCGACGCTGGAATTTTTATTTATTCAAACTTCTTGCTGGCTGCTCTCAACCCAATTTTTAATTTTTTTTTATTTTATTTAAGAAAATATGTCAATTGCAAACTCAAATGTGGGTTCTCTTTGTAAACGAAGGTAGTTTCAGAGTTTGCTTAAAAACAATCCTTAGATCAGTGTAAAGCTAACAGTTAGCTCTAGATAGCGCCCTAGCTGATTTAAAGTATCACTTAAAACAATACACACAGCATGCAACTTTGATATGAGAAGATATCACTTTCAGGTTTTTTTTATGTCTGAAAAACAATCATATAAAACACCATTAGCTGCTGCTGTATTGCTCCTCTGATTCTTCCAGAAGTGTTGTAAACTTTTGCATTTGTAATTATGTTGACATTTTTCAAGCAACATTCTCTGCTTATTCCCTGCCCTCTCTTTGATTTTCTTTTAAATTTTGTATTTTTTTTGAGATGCTGTAGTTTCCTGGAGATTGAGTTGCAGTCAGGTGAATGAACACAGTCTACCTTTGGTGAACATGGAAATTGTTCAGCTGAGGTGGGGAAAAAACCAAAAAACTTGTCAGCAGTCTCTCTTGAAATGCAGGCAGATGAACTCTAGCAGCACAGCACCAAAGGGATATGAACGTTTTGCGGTGAAAATTCCTTTTAAATGACCAAAATCTGCTAAAATATGAGATCTATTTGAACAGCCTTCCACTACTGTTTCATCTAAACTCTATTGCAAAATACTTTGACTAGAGGAAAGGGAACTAATACGGATGACTTCACACAACCTCACTTCTAAAAATCCTTTTAACTGTCAAATTTAGCGCATTTATGTTACAGCCTACATTACCATGATTCCTCCAAACCACACTGGCTCATTTAAGATGGAGGATAAGTCATCCTATTTTTTATTATTATTATTATCATGAGGTTAGTTTTTGATCTTTGATCAGAAAATGTCACGCGTTTTATCCCTGACAAATAGACTGAGTGGAAATGAGTGTTTCCAGAAAATATGGGCTAATTTCTCTCTTCGGCAGCTTTTGAATGAGGTTGGAGTAAATGATAAAAAGAACCCATTTGTCGTGATAGTGGGGTCAGATCAGGATGGGAGTCAGACGTTTCTACCTCAGGAGAAATTCGTGTGCCAATTCCTAAACAGTCAGTCGGTGACTGACCTGGTTAGAATTGACGGAGGCGCAGCAAGAGGAGTTTTATCCTTCCACAGAGGACAAATCTGCTGGCAAGATCAGGTGTCGAGTTAAATCAAGGAAGATCTGTTGGAGCAGCCGGAGTTCATCGCTACGCTAAACACTTATTAATGTAAATATGCATGGAAACAGCTCATTGATGTCCAGCCTAGAACTTGAGGTTTTTACACATTTACTGACCTAATTCATTTAAGCCTTTTTTTTTTTTTCCCCATAATGCAACAATCCTGTCAGGTTATCTGTTGAGTAGAGTGGGCATCTCCTTGCTCTCGCCTCTGGTTCTGAGCTGGTCAACGGGCAAATGTCCGACCAGAACATCGAAATGGAAGTTCAAACTCGGCCTATGTGATGGGAATGATGTAGCTTCATGTAATCCACAACAAGAAAGACTCGCTATGTTGAATCCAGCTGGGGAAAGTGTTTCCCGCAGTCATGTATTCCTCAACAAATCCACTCTCCAATACGTTTTAACTTTCAAAGCTAAGAAAATGATGAAAAGATTGTATGCTATATATATATAAACCTTAAATGCCGTCCTATTTCAAAAGCATTTATTGATCTAGTATCCTCCTTTAGGGTAAGAAGTGTTGCTCTTTGGTTAAAAGAAATGTCTTGATTACCACTACAAATGGTTAGTTATTCGAGTCTCTACCTTGCGAATCCAATGTGTATTTGATGCCAAATGATTCTTTTGGAATCTCAAAACAAAATGATTTGTTTTCAATGAACCAGATAAGATGGTGAGATGAAGTTTCCGAAGTTGATCCAACATTGTAGAATGCTAAAGACTTTTTTGCACCTTGTTTGAAGAATGTTAAAGAGCAATCTCACATGGTGTTGATGCACTATTGAATTCATCTGGTCTTTGCTCTTCTAAATTGATCCAAACTCGGCCTAAAGAGTAATAAAATTCACAGAATCCACACTCTGTATTCAACAAAACCAACAAGAAAAAGTCACATGAAGTGGGTGTGATTTGAGTAACATTGCTTGGATCATGTTAATGTTAATCTGTCAATTTCCTTTCTTTTCTTTTTTTTTTTTTGTCATGGCCCATTGTTTGTGTACATTGCTCTGTTGCCTTGCCCATTTTAGTCAGGCTTCGTCACTTTGACACATTGCTTCACACTTGACTCTAGAATAAATAGTCAATTGTGAACATGACCTTGAAAAGTAGTATTTTCAAGGTCATGTCATTGACTGGAAGGGCTCAGATTCTTTGGCTTCAAAATGACCTTGGACCATTTCTCCTTCACGTTTGACAGCTGGCATGAGGAGATTTTTGGTTTTCACAACACATGATGCTGTATGGCCTTCCAAACTACAACATGGACCAATTATGGTTTATTGAAGCCACTTTGCTGACTTCAATTAATCATGGAATGATCTTATAATCAGCGTCAGATTCATTGACAGCAACAGTTGCTTTGACTATGTCGTTGCTGATCATTTTTCCCCATTGGCTTTGTGTTTATGTCCAGTCCAGCAAATGGCCACAGAACCTGGTTTATTATTGTCGCCGATCAATCAAGTGTTTGATTTGCAGAACCTCACTGATGTTTTCCCTCGTCAATCCCCAGTTAGTCAAACGTGTCTCATTTATCACAACCTTTCCTTCCTGCTTTTTTTTATTATGAGAATAAGGGGGAAAAAAATCATCTTTTTTTTTTTGTCTGAATTTAAAAAATCCAAGAGATGAATGTGCCTTCCAAACACTGACGCCAGTTCTGGGAAGTGACTTTAAGGCCTTTTTTTTTAATTTATTTTTTTGGAAAGGTTGAATTATATTGCTTATCCGTACAGACAGCAGACCATATCTGAAGCTGCACCATGTCTGACCCCATTCCCCTCTGCCGGTCCTCCTTAAAGCGGTCCTCTCTATAAATGATTAATCCAGTTAAAAGCTCATCATCCTGCTTTTCCACTTCATTTTGATGCCTCATAATGTGAATAGTCTCTTGAATGTTTTTGGATGTCCTTTACATTTTATCATGATGTTGGATGTTTTTCTGTATTTTTATTTTAGTAACTTACTTTGGGAATTCAGATTTCAGCATTTAATATCTCAAATCAAAATGATTTATCAAATGGTGTAATAAAAATTTAGATTGACGTAGCAATCTAAACTGAATCAAGAAAAAATACCTTAAGCCGTTTAAACATATAATACCAAAAAGCCCAATTTATTTTAAGGAACATGCAATGCAATGTTGACTTCAATTTACTGTTGTATTACAATTGGGGGGAAAAGTTGGGCTCATCTTTGTGTATAAAAGCAGTTTATTTAAGATGTTTTCTTTGTTTTTTTCCCCCACAACATGTAACTAATTTGAAATGGCAGTGTTGGTCATTGACCAAAGCTAGAATTAGATTTATGTTTTCAGGTTTAGATCTGGTCCTTATGAGGTGCACCAAGTAAAATCTTTACTTAAATGTCACCGTTTCTCTGAAATGCAGCTTATCTAAAATGTCTTTGTGCTGCTGGTGGCCTTTTATTTATTAGTTTCCTGACAGGAAGAAGGGCAGACACACAGTGAGTGGCCTGGGGTCTGGAATCGAATCCTGAACAGCTGCGTGGAGAGCTATAGACTCCGTATATGATGCTACTGCTTTCTATTGAGCTGGTTTGGTAGGATTTACCCAGAATGCCTTGTGCTGTAGTCTGCTTCCTGCTTTTGAGGCGGTCCTGTCCGCTTGCATCCACATACGCATTCGAATCGCACCAGAGTTCAAAACTCAGATTCAGAAATACTGTATTGATCCAAATTGAATGTTGCACCTCGTATCAATTCAGATTCTTCAGAGTTGATATAGATAGCAGAAAAGATCTCTCGTAGCTGTCTGCATTACGGTGAATCTGAAGAAGCCCCTGACTGAAGACACTTTGTTTTCCCAATATAGTCTCATGAAGAAAATGATCAGGGTTGTTCATAATTTCCTTTTCTTTTTATGAGGAATCTCTCATCATCTCCAGAGGTTTCGCAGTCGGCCACAATTCACTTCAACCAAACCGAGACCTAGGTCTTTAGACGGACCAGAGTTTGCATTTTTGATCCGCATCAGAAATGGATTGCTCATTCACCCCTCCCCAAATAAATCTGACCTCCAAGGCAAAAAAACTAGCGTAAAATTAAAGTGGACTAAACAAGAGCTGGTGTGAATGCCTTAAACCAGGGGTGCTCAAGTCCAGTCCTCGAGAGCTACCATCCTGAAACTTTCAGATGCATCCCTGCTCCAACACACCTGAATCAAATGAATGNTCCCCGTCTGTTGGAGTAAGGCTGCATCTAAAAGTTGCAGGACGGTAGCTCTCGAGGACTGGACTTGAGCACCCCTGCCTTAAACCCTTTTTAAGACTTTATAGTTAGTGTTTAGGTATTAAGCTTCCAGTCTTTCAAAAATGCATAACTATCAAGTAATATTTTCAAATTTCCTGTCAACTTTAAACATTTTATAACTCAAAAACTTGGCCAGCTGGATGACTGCCCTCCTGCTCTCAGGCTTAGCAAGTTTTCTGGGGTAAATCGTGGGTTTGCGATCACTGTATGCATTGGAGCAAAGTCACTCATTGGTGGTTGGCTTTCTTTTGAACCAACTTTGGTTGTATAGATTTTGTTTTCCATTGTTTTGAACATTACTGTGGATCTAGTAAGACTTGTGTAAATATGTCAGTGGACAGATGGAGTCAGACAGTGAGTGGGAAGTAATTATGTGTGTGTGTGTTTGTGCCAGATTGATCACTTTCTTTTCTCCAAGTGTTATAACATGAGGATGACTTGGCTTGAATGGCTTCTGGGCAGACTTAGAGTAAAAGCTCTATATCAGTCTTAATGATGGTAAATGTGGACAGTTTATCTTCAGTTCCCTGCCGGGGCTACTTTGTATCCATGTTTCCTTTTTTGTTGTGCTCCTACACAAAATCCCAAAGGTTTTATTATTTGCCTCTTTGCAAGACATAATTGTGTAATTTTTTTTAATACTTTCATTTACACCCCTATTCTAGTATTTTTTAATTTTTTTAGCCGTAGTATATTTTTTTCCCCCAATATTTTTTGCTTTTCAGTATTTGCCTCTGACAAATTGTTGGGACCAAAGTAGTAGCTCGCATGGTTTTAGTTTCCTCAACTTTGTTTTCTTACCGTGTGCCTTTGGGAATCCTGATTTACGGCTCCTGTTTCTGGGCGTGTTGGCTTCTTTTTTGTTAATACTGCTCATAAGACAACCGGTAATATATTTTGAAAACATAATTTTCACCTCTAAACAGTTCAAGATGTCAAACATCTAAGAAGTGTTAATTCGAATTCAGTGCTCGAAGAAAACCGTGTCACATTTTCAGCCATATTCTTAGGCATTACAGTTTTAATTGAAGTTATCCTACTAAGCAGACTATACTTTGGTTTTGTAACAGATTTTTGGGCTCCAAGGACATTTTATAGTTTGAGATAACATTAGCTGTGTTCAAGTAAATGTCATAAAATGTCACCACGTTGTGGTGTGTTATTAAATAGATTTGTTTGTTCTTAATATGTATTTAATGATTCCATTGTTTTCTTCGTCCTTTGGCTAAATAGATCAATCTGTATTCATCAGGCCTTTTTTGGTGCCATTTACTCCCTTTCATAGAATTTTTTTTATTTTATATTTTAGTTCCCCGATTTTGAAATTCCTTCAAAAGTTCAGGTTTGTGTTTACTCAATTAGGAGACGGTAAATTTAAATGTTATCCATCTGATGGGGAAAGAAATGAACTTTTAATTACTTATGCACAAAGTACCGCAAATGACTGGAATCAGGATTGCTGCCAATGATTTTACACTAATGGGCTTGGATGTTGACCCTAAATCGAATAACTTTGCACATGTGGCAAAGGAGAATTCATTATTTTTCAATCCAAAGGTTCTTTTTAAATGCTGAATGTCGCATTTGCGAGGTTGGAAAAAATAGAATATTTGTGAATATTACGCATGGTTGGAAGGAAGCTACTCATGGCTTTCATTAGAGGAGTTGCATCAAAACTATTTCTATACCAGTCATTTAAAAGAACATTTACTCGTGTCCAGTAGGAACACAAAATGAAGGTTTTGCGTTACAAAGTCGCCATGGTTGACCACATTTTATTCAGGGGGAAAGTCAACTGTTGCCAGATAAAACTTAACATCACAGGTTGTTCTCAAATTAAACTGAATGGAAAAGGCCAACAGTCCCGCTCTCGGCTGCGGTCACAGTGGCTCATGTGGCCCTTGGAGTTAAATAATTTCCAATCCAATAATTTCCACAAACTTAAACTGGAAATTTAAGTTTGTGGTTGTAATGTGACAAGAAGTGGGACAGATCAAGGCAATGTGTTCTTCTATATTCCATTACAGATCAAACCCATTTCATTTGCTTTTTGTCTCACTTTAATCTGCTAATGAATATCACAAATGTTGCTGTAGTGTAGAAAGAAAAACAACGCATCTCATGTTGGCGCCAAAACGGACTCTAATTGTAAACCACTCACTATTCCTGCAAGCCGTTTTATGTAAAGTTACTGGTAATAAAATCTTTGTGATGCTCTTTTCCAGTCTTCTGAATGGTACAAAGAACAACAAATAGTTGAAAGAACCACCGCAGAAAACAGTGATAGCTGTTGTGTTGTCTCCTGTGTGAGATGACGTACAGGAAGGGGGAAAAAATGACCCAAACTAGCACCATGTATTATTTTAATGTTTTTCTCCTGAAACCGCTGTACAGCTTTGGAAGAGAGACGGAGTCTTTATCAGTTATTTTATTTACATTTGTTGAAATATTTGAAGTGAAACGACTATTAGAAACCCTCGCAGTGATTAAAAGGTTTAGTTTGACGATGAAACGTATTTATGACCCGTTGGCTCCAGCTGACGTTGTGGAAACGAGTGCACTATATTTGCATTGCTATGTTTAAATTAGGTGTTGTGCATCAACCTTTTTCTCTTTCTCCTAATGAATATGAATGTTGTAATTCTCCTAGGACTCAAAGGACATTTATGCACAGCATTGTACTTGGTACATAATTTCAACACGGCTTTTTCTCCCTTCAATATTAAAATGTAAATGTGTTCCATTTGATCATAATCGAGGAGCGCAGCATTCAGTAAGCTGATTTAACTTACTAGTTAAAACAGGTAACACCTGTGCACATTTAGAGCAGTTAAAGTGGTGCGGTGTCATTCCAAAAATGGACAAGGCCCAAATTATCATCAGAAAATGCCACACATAGCTTTATTTGACCACACAACACTGGGTGTAATGCTCAGAGGCTTAATGTTTAGGGAATTAAAACTTGGACTGTATAGGTTTTTATGATTGTGAGGTGAATGTCCTAATGTCTGAGCATGTTGAGCCAGCAGTATTTATTATTATTATTTTTTTCTTCCAGCCTGGTTTATTCAGCCCAAATGTTTCAATTTTCATTGGACTGAATTCAGCGCCAGACAATGCCAAGACCCACAGACGTGTTTCTGAAGACTACCAGCTTTGGTTATGTCACTTCTCATTTGGCTACAAATAGTCAAACTTATGAGTTCTGTGGTGGGGAAAGCACTGATGGGGCTACATCTGTCGATTAAATTGTGCACTTATTGCCAGCAGGTGAGGGAATAGTGAATTATTGTCAAATGGATTCTGTGGAGGGAATGATTGCAAAGAGAGTTTAAAATGTTTTGGTTAATCTGTGAGTGGAGACAAAGGTGGATGTTGGATATAAGCTTAATGCCCTGATCTTCTGTTAGAGAAATCTAATCTATAAATGCATTTAATCCAGTCTCGTGTACAAAAACATAAAAGATTCCACCGTGTCATGTCATTATACAGATTAAGTCAAAGTAGAGGATCTGGAAATTAGTCTAATTATCTTTAGAAGTAGTTTGAGTTTCTTTTTACTTTTTCTTAGGGAATACATTCTAACCCCTGATCAAAGAGACAAACCTCATGGTGTGACGTTAAAAGCAGGGTCTTCAAACTGGACCTCGAGGGCTGATGCCCTGCATTTTTCTATTTTTTATTGTTTTGTTATATCTTTGCTTCAACACACATTCATACAACGAGCTCATTAGCAGGACTCTGGAGAACGTGACTGCATACTGGTGCTGTGTTCCAGTTGCACTTGGAACTGGGAAATTCTGACATCCCGGTTGGAAAAAGAATCAACTGGAATGCCCTCCCGAGTTTCCCACTGGGAAACTGGGAGCAACTCCAACTGCCTCCAGTTACGACTTCGCTTTTCAACATGGCCGCTCCTCACATCAGTAGTAGCAAGATGTCGTGGAAACATGCTTATTTTATAAGACGCAAATAAGAATGAGTCTAAAATTAGCACCCGAGACTCTAAGCAAATGAAAAGCTATGTTCACTACGGGACATGAAGCTTAAAATGATGTTTGTAAGATGTACTGCATGTAATATTCGTGAACTCCGCCATGTTGACAATCTGACTTCTTAACTGGAGTTGAGATTTCAGAGTTAACTGGAACGCAGCATAAGGAGGCAATTCAGCCATTTGAATCGCAGATGTTCAGATGTGTTGGACTAGAAAAACATCTAGTGTAGTGAAGATCCCTGGTATATGACTGCATTAGATTTTCCTTGTAATGGTTTGCTTGCTTTTCAGCTTCAATGTCCTTCTAACACTGGAGCCATGAGGATTTAAGTTGCCAATCAGTTGTTTGTTGTTTTCCTCTCGGTGGGGAGTCGCTGCCCCTGCTTTGTGGACGTTGTAAGAAAATTTGCAATGCACTGTGACCAGCTAACGATACCAAAATCTTAAACACCAAAAATGTAATAAACCTGAGCTGAAACACTCTACAGTGAAGAGATTTGGAAATGAGTTATGAAACTTGTATTCACTCGTTAGATCCACGTTAAAATGAATCTGCAGTTTGCAGGTCGACAGGCTGGTGAAACCTGCACTGAACTACTGTGTACACTGACTACATATAAACAAAATGTGCAAAAGGAAGAGTTTTGTAAGGAAACATTAACTTTAAAACTATGCTGAATATATTTTTCTCAGAATCTGCACAAACTAAAAATTGTTCACCTTTTTCCCACTTAGTTAATTAAAGTCTCACATTGAGATTTACAATGCAAATGTGTTCAAATCAGGAGGATACAACTAAGAAAATCTAATTGAAGGCTTTATGTTAATTGCTTTTCTAAAACAAAGTATTGTTATAATTATATAAGGTCTTTTTTACATTTTTTTTAGTTCCAATTTAGTGTTTTTTTTTCTTTTATAGAATAGAAAGTCTTTATTATCCCACAAAGGGAAAGTTCAGTTGTGACAGCAGAATCACATAAATATTATTTTTTTAAAACAAATATTTCAAAAAGCTGAATTTCAGCTACTTCAGTTTTAGGAAGGAATTAAGTCTAAATCTCACACACCCAAACCCACAGACATTTTTTTTCTTCTATTTGACTAACTACCTTATTATTTTTTTTTCTTGTCTCTCTCTCTCAAGGTTCAACATTCCCATTAACCTTCAGCTCCTGGTCCCCATCTCACCATCAACATGGGCTTCAGGTGTCACTCCTCTGCCCTGTCTCCTGTGCTGAGACTAGCTGTCGTTACTGTGATCCTCCTCCTCAAACCGCGGAGCGCGCTGGCCGGTACCGCTCCCGAGCACAGCCTGGGCAGCTCCGTTTCGGCGGTGTCTACAAACAAAACTGAATGCAGCAAGGCTGAACAGTGCACAAACGGGGTCCTGCTGCCCGTCTGGGAGCCCCGAAACCCGTCCTTTGGAGATAAGGTCGCCAGGGCGACGGTTTACTTTGTGGCTCTGGTCTACATGTTCCTCGGCGTGTCAATCATCGCGGACCGCTTCATGGCATCGATAGAGGTCATTACATCACAGGAAAAAGAGATCACCATCAAGAAGCCCAACGGAGAAACAACCACGACGACGGTCCGGATCTGGAACGAGACGGTCTCCAACCTCACACTCATGGCCCTGGGGTCGTCTGCTCCAGAGATCCTGCTCTCCGTCATAGAAATAATAGGTCACGGGTTTGAGGCCGGCACACTGGGCCCCTCCACTATTGTGGGTTCAGCGGCATTCAACATGTTTGTCATCATCGGGTTGTGCGTGTACGTTGTGCCCGACGGCGAGACGAGGAAGGTCAAGCACCTCCGAGTCTTCTTCGTCACGGCAACCTGGAGTATCTTTGCCTACATTTGGCTCTACCTGATCCTGTCGGTGATCTCCCCCGGCGTCGTGCAGGTCTGGGAAGGCCTGCTCACTTTCCTCTTCTTCCCCATCTGCGTGGTGTTTGCATGGGTGGCAGACCGCCGCCTGCTGTTCTACAAATACGTGTACAAGCGCTACCGCACCGGCAAGCAGCGTGGCATGATCATCGAGACCGAGGGGGATCGTCCGCTTCCTTCCAAGGTAAGCCTTTCGGGATATGACACAGCTGTCACTGCTACAGTCAGTACTAATGAGGTTTTTGTAAAGATCTAAACCACAATAAAGAAATCTGAGTTAAGTTTTAATTTATTATAACTTGATTATGTGTTGTACAGTTATTTTGGATGGCTTCTCCTGCTGAAAGGCAAGGCGACATTAATGATATAGCTACTTTCAGCTGAATTCAACTCAGCTGAAAGTTGAGTTCAACTTTCAGCTGAACTCAACTGAAAGTTCTCCTGGGCTTTTTTTTGTCTCAAATAACCAAGGAAGAAAAAATCTGTCCAATTTATTACAGCCAAATAAATAATGTATAGAAACAACAGAGAAAAGGAAATGGTTTACAGTTTCAGCACTGGACACCAACACTATGGATCCTTAAGGGACAAACACAGTGTGGCCCCCAACAACATGATTCACTTCCTTTTTTATGGCTTTAACTAAGCTAAAGAGGGCGTTCCCCTATGAAGTCATTTCATAGTGTGTGTGTGTGTGTGTGCGTGTGCGTGTGTGTGTACATGTGTGCACGCAAACGGATAAGATACAGATCTTGTTTTTAAATTTCATCATTTGGATCTGCAATAGAAAAATTACTTTCACCTTAAAGGAAGGAATTATCTTTTGCAGGTTTTGTAATATTTTGAGAAGCTTCTTTTTTTTGTCTTGGGTTGCTGATAGTCATTGTAACTCCTTTTTTTCTAAATTATTTTTTTTTAAGGTGGACATTGAGATGGATGGAAAGATGCTGAATTCTCATGGTGTTGACTTCCTGGACGGTCCACTGGGTTTGGACATAGATGAGAAGGATCTGGACGAGGAGGAGACCCGCAGAGACATGGCCAAGATCCTGAAGGAGCTCAAACAGAAACACCCCGACAAGGAGGTCGGTATCGCAGCTGAAGGGATTCATTGTCACAGCTGCCTCACTTGGACTTTTTTCTTCCAGGTTTATTTCCTCAATAGGAAATAAAATGACAAATCTGCAACAGATGAGATGCAGTCCAGCTTCATGGTAGTAATGAATGGTTATAACTGCGTATTTTAAAAAAACTTTTAGGCTAAACTGCCTAAAAGTTTAGCCTTTTAGGCTAAACTTTTAGGCCTAAAAGGCTAAAAGTTTAGCCTAAAACTTTTAGCCTTTTTAATAGGCTAAAATTAAAGCCTATTAATTTTAGTTTTTTATAATTTGAATTTTTTATATTTCCTTTATATAAAGGAAATATTTCCTTTATTTCCAAAGGAAATAAAGTAGCTGTGGCAACATACTGGTTAAAAAAATAAAATAAAAGGACCCTGGGATAACAGACAGATAACATCAAGCTTTATGAGCTTGATGACAATATCGCAATATTTTAAGCGTTATGTTCTTGTATTTCCTGTATTCTGATTTTTTTATTATTATTATTTTTTAGGTAATCAAATGTTAATCATGTTTATCTTTCAGACGTTAGACTCCAGTGTATTTACTTTGCATCTCTTACATAGTCAGTAACGATTAGCCAGTCCATCAGTGATGAGGGACTCAATATTAAATCTAAATCTTTTTAACTGGTTTGGTGAAAATAATTAAATTGCTTTCCTCTTACCAGGTGGAACAGCTCATTGAACTTGCCAACTACCAAGTGCTGAGCCAGCAGCAGAAAAGTCGAGCTTTCTATCGGTGCCAGGCCACCCGACTCATGACGGGCGCCGGCAATATTCTGAAGAAACACGCTGCGGACCAGGCCCGAAAGGCAGTCAGCATGCACGAGGTGCGCTCCGACGCCGGCGACAACGATCCCGTCTCCAAGATCTTCTTCGAGCCGGGCTCCTACCAGTGTCTCGAGAACTGCGGCACGGTGGCTGTGAACGTGGTGCGGCGAGGCGGCGACCTGGGCAAGACCGTTTCTGTGGAGTACCGGACGGAAGACGGCACGGCCAACGCCGGCTCAGACTACGAGTTCACGGAGGGCGTCGTAGTGTTCAAGCCGGGCGAGACCATGAAGGAAATCCGCGTGGGCATCATCGACGACGACATCTTCGAGGAGGACGAAAACTTCCTCATCCACCTCTCCAACGTCAAGGTGCTGGCCTCCGAAGGCGAGGAGCCGGAGGAGAACGAGTCGACCAATCACGTGGACTCTGTGGCCTGCGTCGGCATACCGTCGACAGCCACCGTCACGATATTCGATGACGACCACGCCGGTATCTTTACGTTCGAGGAACCCGTTTGCCACGTCAGCGAGAGCGTTGGCACGATGGAGGTGAAGGTGCTGAGAACGTCTGGAGCTCGCGGTGTGGTCATGCTGCCCTACAAGACTGTGGAAGGGACCGCGAGGGGCAACGGGGAGGACTTCGAAGACTCGCACGGCGTCCTTGAGTTTCAAAACGACGAAATCTTGTAAGTAGCCTCTGAGCATTATTTGATTTCAAATCATGATAACTGCATAGTAAGATTTGACGTTTACAACCACAATTTATGGTTGAGAAAATGAGTGTGTCCAGTTGTGTTGGCAGCGATGTGGGAAGCAGAGATGTTGGTTTGATGTGGTGGCCACGTGAAGCGGCGTGGCGGACGGCTCTGCATCAGTTTTTCCAGGAGATTCAACAATCCCGTACCTGTTAGCTTTTACCCCCCTTCCTCTTTCAGTTCCTTCTTTTCCTCATTTCATCTCATTTATTCTCATTGAACTTCTCAAGCCTGTGATTTACTTCGTCATGCCGCTGTTCTTCCTGAGAGAAGCATTGATTTCTCCACCCTGTTGTTCTTGCGCAGTCAGCACAGTGGCTTCAGAATGGAGTTACTGGTTAGGTGGCTGCTGGTTTGAATTTTAATTAGATGGAATCTCCTTGTGTTGGAAGCGGAGCGGCTCTGAGTGAGATGCGCAGAGGCAAACCGGGAGTTGCTGGTTTTGCTGGAAAGGGTTCAAAAATTCCAACAGCAGGATGTCGGTAAATGCCAAGAAAGAACATGTGTTTTGTTGACTTGAGTCTGAAGCACAAAAGCCTTTTAAGCCATAAATCAAGTTGCTCTTTTAGGTGGCCTTATACCTTGTGAAAACTTCCCCTGGGCAACTGATTGTTGCAAGCTAGTGGCTTTTTTTTTTTGTTGTTTAGTCAGTGAAAAGGGGCTTAGACCTTTAATTTAAGAATCCCTGCAGTGAAAGGATGAATCTCCTGTTCAAAGCTTTACTTAACAGAGCGCTTGTTGGATGGTGAGTCATGGTAAGCATTGTGATTGCTGTTGGACCACATTACAGGAAGCCTTTTGGCTAAATGCAGCATCTGTAATCTTCGTTGTGAACCACTCGGTGTGGGAAACTTGATCCAAATATCAACCAGGATGTGGATCACAGCCAGACGGGTTTTCTTAATCTTTTTACTGGGTCACTGAATTTGGATATGAGGCTTCATTAGGTTGTCTTTAGAACTGTAGTTTTTTATTTATTTATTTTTTCATTGGGTGGTTGACATTTCCTCATGTACTTTATCATATTTACAAGAAAAAAAGCTGATCCCTCAAATTCCCATGATTCTCAGCTCTTTGTTTAAAATCATTTTCTGTAAGACTTAAGATGTTGATTTCTCATGTCGTTTTACTTTTGTCAAACACGACGTCACCTCGTCTCCACAAATCGGTCTTTTTGTCGTGGCCTTTAGATTTAAGCAGGAAACAATGAACTCTCCAATTTCAGGAGTTTATCCACGTATGGCTAATTAATGAGAAATTTTTGACAATATTAATGCAGGACTATAATTTGCTCATAAAATAGGGATTCACAAAGATCTGTCATTGGTTATTTGACAGACCTCATTAGAGCTGACCTACTGCAAGTTCCTCTCCAATAACTCTGAAATGAGATCTTGAATTATGTTTTCTGATGATGTATTAAATGACTGCTACAGATTTACTGGACTCTTCGGATGGTTAGGATGATTCATTTTAGATTCTAATAAATCAATGTAAACTAATTTTAGGTTTGTGGTTTGTTGGAGTCAAAACGTGCTGAGATGTGAACTGCTTCTGGTTTAAGTTTGTACGCTGTGGTTGCTGGTGTTGCCCTGGTGGAGTTGGAGGAGTTTTGATGAGCTAAAATGTCTGTTGCTGTTTTCGCCTTTGGAAGTGAAAGTTGTAGAGTATTGTTCCTACTGTGAAAGACAGAAATGATGCCCAGAGTAGAAACTCCAACTTCAGTTCCCAATATTCCTTTTGTGCACAACAAAGTTTAAGCAGCAGGTCTAAATCTTTTTTTTTCTTCTTTCTGATGGATTGCATCATAATAAACCTGTTGAGCGTACAGTTTTAGTGTCAAAATTGTCTCATTTAGTGTTTGGATGCTTATAATGGAGACATTTCATAGATTTTTATTGCTAATAAATAGCAAATCCCACTAGTTTACTGACTCATGATGAGAACAAAGCTTCCTGGCCAAAGCAAATGCAGCATTAAAGCTCAGTTAGTCCTTAGTTTAAGCATTTAGGATTAACATGACCTGCAGTAAATCATCAGTAAAGTAGGATTTCTTGGAAACCAAAAGCTAACCTGCAGTCTTTTTCAGATATTGGCTTTGCCTGTTTGACCCTCCAAATAAACTGTTAGTTTGTTTGCAACCGAGGCTGACTCAAGCAGGATTTTTAATCATATCTTTGAATGCAAAATGGAGCAGAAAGTAGAAACTTGGCGATATGAAAATAATTACATTTGCTAATGATTCTTCATATTCACATGCGACTGTTTTGTCAGAGATTGCGGTAAGCAGCCAAGTCCACAGATGTAACCAGAGGGTGATTTCTAAATGCCTCCAGCAGTCCTCCATTCTGGTCTTCAGCGCCTGTTGATCCATGATGAGACATGACATTTGGTTAGTAAGAGCAGCGGCTTGTCTAGCTGCAATTAACAAACAAACAAAAAAACGAAATAAAAAGCTGAGTTCAGAGTTGCTTATTGTTGATAATTGGCACAGAAGGCAACTTGGGAAAATGACAAACATTTTGGTAAATAAATGAGGAAATCAGCCAAGATTTTTCTAAAATGTTTCTGGTTGCCTTACAATCATCTTTGGGTTTCCTGGAAATGTTTTATTTTTTTTATTTTTAAATAGGAATAATTTACGACATAGAACATTCATAAAAATAACTTCAAGATGGTTTAATTTTAATGACTGCTCTTGAATTCACATTTGAATTAATGTTTTCTTTAAACACAGATTTTTGCTTTTAACTGTTAATTATGAGGATTTTCTGCAGCTATATTGCATTCGCGCTAATATTACGTTGGGCCAATAAACATTTTGTTAGTGACGAGGAATTAATAAAAAAAAAAAAAAGTTTAATACCTGCTTAAAGGCCAAGTTTAATCAATTCTAATTAATTATTACTATAGTGTATTGCAGCAAAAAAGGTAACATTGAGGCAAAAAGGATTTTGTCACGCAAAAAATTAAGTAGAATACGACAGAACATTTGATGCAATTAAAGTTTTAGGAAATCTAATTACCATTGGCTGCTTAGTTCTAAAGGGATTTATTATTTATCTTTTAGCATAGCTCTAGTAATTGAAAAACGTGAATTTAAGTTTAAAAAAAGTGAAAAATGATGGTCTAACAATTTATTGGATTCAAAGGAGAAAAAAATAACGTCTGGTAAATTTTCTTGCTTTTTGTTGGGTGTGATCTAATTCTCAAAATTACATGAACTTACATGAGTCGAAGTAAAAAAACCACATTACCCGTTTGCTTTATGGAATTGCAAGAAAAGACGGCTGATCTAAAGAAGATTGCCTGCAGATTGAGTCGTAAGGCGGATATTTTTCCTTCAATAAAGGAAAGATCAATAAAGGGAGGCAGTCGTGAAAGATGAGTTTGACTGGATGTGGAGATTGGACACTAAAAAAGAAGACGGAACAAAGTTTTGCTCTCCTAAAAGTTTCAATTTTCTTTATTGCCTTCCCTCCCCATGCTTTGTGTTTCTGTCTTCCATTGTGGCTGTAAGACACTCTGTTCAATTTGTTTCTGGAACAGTAGGCGAGCGTTGACTTGCATGCATCGAAAACGACTGAGGAGCAGGATTGCCTTTGTGGTGAAAAGGGTGAGCAATGACAGCAGCACAAGCAAGACAAAACATCTTAAGATCAGAGAAATTCACATAAAATACCATTCCCTGTTTGCATTGCTAATTCTGTCAGGCTAACACAAAGCATTTGACCCGCACTAGTCACATTTTTCATTTTGACCCCCTCCTTAAAGTATGAAATATCCTCAAGTAGCTCAAGTTATATAATTTCCATAGTCAGGGAGCCTGTAGAGAAGCATGGTACAGTTGAAAATCAAATTATGCTCCCTCCTACACACACACACACACACACACACACACACACAGCGAGCAGACTGCGACTTCACACTCCAGTAACCGGCATAAATTGGCCATGCGACACACACACCGTCTCAAGGAGAGAAAAACAATGTGTACGCGATATTAGATGCTTGTTGGATAGGTCGACTTTTATTTTGTCACCAGGTTGAATCTGAGCAGTTGTTCAGTTAAGAAATGTAATCAGAACTAGAGTCTATCCAGCAGACAGAGTAGCAGAATAAACACAGGTACTCTTATATTTTCTTTCATTCAATCACCGTGTTCGACACGCAGAGTACTGCATGTGTTAAGAATTGCGACATATTTCCCAAACGATAATTCTGCTCGACAATAGTTGGAAAAAGTGTGCAAACTGATGAGAGTGTGCTTAGAAATGCTATTTGCCCTAATCTCTGTTGGTTGTTTTTCTTTAGACTCTGTGCTTTTTGAGTCATTATTTTTACTGTTAAAAAAAAAGGTCATGATTATATTTTTGTGGTATTGCCCAACCCAAAAGCTGGTATTTTCTTGAGCCGAATATTTCATTTCTTTCTTTTCAATGTGGAATTGCCTCAGTTGAACTGGTTTGGGTTTTGACATTCCCATTTTAATGTCCTCTTTTCCTTACTTTTTCTATTATGCACTACTTTGTGCTGGCCAGTCACGTACAATCCCGGTACATCACACAGACGTTTGGGGTTAAATATGACTAAATGTGGAAAAAGTTATGAGGTGATTCAATGACATGTACCTCTATTTCTTTTATTGCTTGACATTTTCTTTTTAACTGTATTTGTGTGTGTGTGTGTGTGTGTGTGTGTGTTTCTGTTGCTCTCTGTTGGCCAGGACTCCCATGAAGTTTTTTTTTTTTTTTTTTTTTTTTTTTTTTAAAAAATGTAAAATAAATTTTAAAAAAAAAATTTTGAAAGGCACCAAAAAATCCCACACAACCGGCAGTGGACAAAATTAAAACCATTCATTTTTTG
>CAEFZX010013453.1:0-47521 GCA_903066825.1 Alfaro cultratus | reverse complement strand
AAAAAAAAAAAACCCTGCTTTTTATTAACTCTTTTTTTTTTTTTTATATTTTTTTTTAATTTTATTTTTTAAATTATTTTATTTTTTTTTTATCAAAAAAAAAAAAAAAAAAAAAAGACATAAAAACTCTAAATTCTAAACTTTCAACAGTTGAAATTTTAAAATTGATGAGCAGGTTGTTCCTAGTGAAAACTACAGTACCACATACAAGTATAATAGAATATATTATATAGTTTACGGTCACTCATTTAAGAAAGTAAAATGGATATATTATGTAGATTCTAATCTCACATGTACTGCTGATTGGCTGAGGAAGACTAAAATAGTCATGTAATCAGTGGGAGACTTGGGCAGGTGTTCACACACAGGCAGTGAACACACACATACACAGCAGATGAAACAAGAGTAGAACCTACAGCTGTGGATCACGGAATGAGGCAAACAGGAAGTTCTAGTAAAGAGGGGATCCAAAATGCTTTTATATATTAAACTTGTTTTTGTTTTTAATGTAATACACTAGTCACTTTTCTTGGTAATTAGTTACTTTTATATAGTAACTCAGTTACCAACTTAGTTACTTAGTGGAAAAGTATCCAATAACTATAAATAATTATTTTTTCAAAGTCACTTGCCCAACACACTCTTAAGCAAAGACAAAACCTACAAATAGGGTACAAATGTTACATCCCCCATGTAAAGCCACTCCTGAGTCAGAGTTAAGGTGAGAAGCATCTTACCTGGGCTAAGGTACAAAAAAGGGGCTTTCAGTTTTCTTGTTACAATTATGTATCAAAATTGTTGGAGACTTTTACTGAATTTACCCTCTGTAAAACAATAAAGGCTATTTCTAGACTTATTCTTTGTTCTTTTGGAAGCAGTATAAATATGAACAGTTTTTTATGGTCATTTCCAAGAAAATATTAGGAGTTTTATGTAATTTCATCTGTGGGGCTAATAATCCTGACCATAATACAAAAAAAACATGTAGGAGAGAACAGCTATACTCCTTTGGCCTATTATGTTTCATTGATCTTCAGCTATGGCTGCGATTATCTGCCACAACCCACTCTTACAGGCTTTGAATCCCAGTTTCAATCTTGAGGTTTAGAATCCATGATTGATATTGATTAGTCTGGAATGGCTCCCTTGTTGATTCTGAAACAACCATCGTTACACTAAGAAACCCATTACTTACACCCAATTGTAGGGAGAATGAACAAATAAAGATAATTATATATATCAGCAGAGTTCAAGTGAGGACTAACCCTGTTTGTTTTAATTAATGGCCAGTTACTGAATACATTTTTTGTCAAGTTTTTGAATGATTCCATGTCTTGGTATGAAACAGGATATTCTGAGGTCCTTTAAGCCTAATATCCAGGCACAAATTTAAACAAAAAAGGCATCTAAAGTATTATTGAATCAAAGAACTATTGAACGTATTATTTAATGAATCTTTACTAGGTTGCTTATAAACCTTGAGAATTACTAAGTTCAGAGGTTTGTCTAATAATAAAATCATGTCTATTATAGGAAGGTAGCAACTGAGAGAAGAGGCAAAACAGTTTATGTAAATTACAGATTTTCTGCAAGGAAAAAATACAAAGTGCATGTTAGTCTGTCACAGACTTTACTCCATGACAAGCAGTGATGCATGAAATTAACATTAGAACTGAAGTGACAGCAAAGTGCTAATCTTGCAGCTTTAATTTGAACTGTCTGCAGTTTATCCAGATATTTTTTTGAAGCACCCAACCAAGAAGCTGAACATTATTCAAGTATACAAAGGACTAAAGACTGTAGTATTCATGTTTCCTATTTTGGCAGACATAATATGAGCATTACACCAAATTATAGCACTGTTTCTACTCATTTTAATTATGATCTTATTCATTTGTGTAGATCACAAAAGAGTATTCATGTATCATCACTCCCAGCAGCTTGGTCTCTTTCACTTGCTGAAGTGATTGTCTTTCTAAAGAAATATGTAGCATTTGTGTTCATCTTGCAGAATATTTAGACCCCAATACCACTCATTTTGTTTTGGAAACATTCAGTTTTTACCTATTATCTTTCACCCAGTCACTCTTGTTGCTCCACCATATTTACTTGATCTATGCCATATGAAGATACATATACCTTTGTCATTAGCATGTATGGTTATGCATGCATGCTTTAATGCAAATGACACTCATCATTTGTATTAAAGCATGAATGCATAACCATACATGGTTATGCATGCTTTAATAAGTATTAAATATAGCATTAAATATAATATATTTAATACTATAAATCATTAAATATCATTTAATGCTTTATATACAGAAATACTATAAAGCAGAGGATCTAAGCAGCTACCTTGTGAAAATCCACATGCAAGGTTTACAACATTAAACAAAACAGTTTCCTATCAATAAGAAAGCTACTCATATAGTTGATAGTTGACTTTTTAAAGCCATACTCTGGCAGCTGTATAAATAAAAGCTCATGATCAACACTAACAAAAGCTCCACTGAAATCAAGAAATACACCAACATTTAGTTTTCTCTGTTTGTCTTAACCATTCATCAGTAAGAGCTGTCAGCGGTGCACTATTTTATCCCTCTCTATATACACGAGGAACATCAGAGTAGATGCATTTTATGTCAAAGTAATGCTGAATTTGTTTGAAGCATAACCCTTTCCAAAAATTATACATAAAACCAGTGAAATGTGTATAGGTGTCCTAGTTGGCCTTGTCAGAGGTTCTTTCAAATTGTTAGCCATCAGAACATTTTTTTAAATATTCCCCAACTCTGGATGAACACATTCATAAACAGATCTAATCAAATACATCACATAAAAGTGGTTACAATCTTTGTGTCAGAAACCATAACGTGTTAGGTGCTAGGTTACTATGTGTACATTTCATTTTAGGCTGTTTCATCTCCTCCCAATATTTCCTCTACTCTCTTTTTTCCATGCTAACTTCCTATTAGGAAGTTGGCAGTTCTGATCAGATAATGCTATACTTGACTCATTTTCTTTGTGAACTGGTGGTAGCATTTAATCAAACTAATGACTTTAGTGGGAACTAGGGAGAGGTTGGAACAACTGGCACAGACCAGCATTACACAGAATAATACGTGAGAGGGGACATTACTGCCAGTATTAATATTTGAAGGGCATAAACAAAATAGTGCACTATAAAAACACAAAATCTTACCCAGTATTTTTGGTCTAGTTTCTAATGCAAATGCCTTAATACACTCAAAAGAAGCTTGTTTTAAGTCAATAATCCCTTAATATTGGTGAAAATGTATTAGTTAGAAGTGAAATAATCTGCAAGAAAACACAAGCAAACTGATAGGTGCTGTCCATGACATGATGCTATTTTCTAACTTTCAAAGAGTTAATTTATATGTAGTATTGTCTATGATGATGGAAAAAAAAAAAAGAAAAACATTCTACGCAATGCTTCAGGATCAAATATATTTTTTTATTGATGGAAGCAACCACAGTAAAGTGGGGTCACAGTGCATCAGCTGTACTTGACCCAGAGTCCATGACCCTTTGTTTGGACATCAAGTTTTTATTGTAGCTGAACTGAGGCTCAGAGGCTTTCCAGCTTACAAAATACAGACTGAAAGTGAAACCAGAAACCTTCCACTTGGTCACCATTTTGTCTGTTGCTTAGTAGCAGGTCATATTGCTCCATTTCAGTTGTGAACCCTGTTTATTCGTTTATCAATTCTGAGGTGTAGCTCCGTTATAGGCAGTATTAGTGCAAAACTTATAAAGACTTAAAAACAGCAGAATGATGAAAAAATACTCTTAATTCTCAGTGCAGGCCTGAGGTTTTATATGTTACTTTTAATCGTCAAAGTATATTATGAATAGCAATGCACTGATCAAAGACTTCTAATCAATTTCTAATCTTTATCTTGATTGTATAAGTTTTGACCTGCTAACACCGACTTTAGCTTATTCAATGTTTCCTATGATAAAACCAGAATTCCCTGCTCTAATTTTAGTTTTTTCATATTTCCATCCTTTTCATATACTGTAGGGATGAGTGTTTCACCCTTTGACTAAATGTGATAATGAAATATGTCTTTAACATACTTATGTTTTCTATATATGTCAAAATTACATAGACATGTCTTCAGTTTTTGTTCCTAATAATTTATATTATTTTTTTGTGAAAAAAGGGTTGTGAAAAGTCCAGGTGAGATCTACTTTTGCATCAAGCTCTTAACAGAAACTACTCTGTATGAACTGTAGACAGCTGCATATAATCACTATTTGCAAACACACCAACAAGCAGATGGAAAAACATCATAAAATGTCCTGCACAAAAACATTCATTTAAAAAAATATTTTACTCAGGGAACAGCAAGGCAGATTAAAATGCCTGGGAGTGTGAGGGCATCTTTACACACATATTTGCAACATTTTCAGAGATGAAATGAAGTCCTCTTTGCATGAAGGATGGTGGTGTGCACATAGAGAAAGGTAGGTATATGGGCAAACACTCGGAAAATTGTCCTGGCTTGATTCTACCAATTTCCATTCCTCTTTTTCTCCAGAGGTTAACTCCACTTCTTTAGAATATTGTACATGCTTTTCCACTCTCACTGAAGATTGCAATGCTCTCTGCAACAGTTTGTGATCCTACCCCAAAGAAACTTTTTTACACAAACCTCAGTTGCCTTCTTGTAGGTGGAGAAAGTTATTTGAACATTTACAGGGTCCTATATTCACCAACTTTGCATTAACTCCACTCTACAATTAAGCACAGGCATCTATATTCACCGTGTTATTCTGTTTGTGTTGTCTGTCCTAATTAACATTACTCATAACAAAGGGAAAATGGTGAGAATCAATTTCTAATC
Organism: Alfaro cultratus; assembly: GCA_903066825.1. NCBI lineage: Eukaryota > Metazoa > Chordata > Actinopteri > Cyprinodontiformes > Poeciliidae > Alfaro > Alfaro cultratus. The sequence continues at coordinate 42,647 of CAEFZX010013453.1, read as the reverse complement.
GTCACAAACTGACAATTGACAAAATGCAGTAAACAGGTAGAAGTGTTGTTGGCTCATAGAATGAGCATAAAGCCTCTGTAGGTTTGGAGGAAAAGGAACAAGCAGGGCAGAAAGATCAAATGAATAAGAAAAAAAAGACTTAAAATCAAGCTATTAGAGAAAAAAAAACGTCTTTTCTTTTGCTAATGCTGATATAAGTGGACATTTATATGACGAGAGGGTTATTTCAAGTGATGCTGGTAGGTTGTGCTGGCAGTAAATAGGGTTGGATATGCCTATTTGACAGTCGTATCCAACTATGTACGTGTCAATTTCATATGTGAACTAGATTGTGAGCGCGTATGTTTGTGTGTGTGTTCGCATGCAATGACTAGAAGTAACACACTTCAGAAATAGATAATACCATTGAACTCTGGGTATAACGACTAATTATTTTCTCCCTGAAGACCTGTGTGTGAGTGAGCAGCAACACCAGAAGTAAGCAGGTTAAGTGTCAGGCTAGGAACTGACAGCTTGTATCAGCATCATAGTACAGTTTCAAAGTGTCACAGTCAGGCATTATGTTGCTGGTGTCCTCATGAGAGAATGTAGGAAAGAAATGACTGACGGCTTGGAAAAAGAAGCTGACAGATGAAACTCAGACAGAAGACAGACAGCTTATTTAGAAAGCTGTCTTACAAGAAACCACTGAGAGTGCCAGTTCCCTGAGGTCTAATTTAATGTGCCAGGAGCCATGGACCACCCTAACAAACTGTTTTCAGTCACACTGAACTGTATAAGACTTACTGGTATTTAACTCATGTTTACAGGTTTTTTTCAGTTTCAGTCATTTTAAACAGCTTAATGACTCATTAACAACATATAATCCCTAGATATTATAGGGATATGTTACACTGATATGCTCGGAAGGGTTGCTGTAGCTCAGTGGGTAGTTGTCTTGCAATTGTAAGATTGTAGGTTCAGTTCCAGTTTCTTCCTGTTTCATGTTGATTTCCCTTAGGCCAGAGATTTAACCACAAGGTACTCATTGAGCTGAATATTACTGTATAAATGTGAGTGAGAAAAGGGAGAATGGGATTCTAGTGTTAAGTGTTTTGAGTGGACGGGAAAACTGCTATAAAAGTTCAGTTGATATATCAATTTCAGAACAGGTTAGATAAACTGATAAATATCAATTCAACAATATATTTAAATTATGCTTAAGTTCTGATAAACAACCAATTTTTTTTTTCCCCAAATCTGGGAATGAAACCTAGAAATGGTGCATATCACCCTATGAAATACAAGTTATTTTCTTGCACCAAATAATTTGTAATTACAAACTTTTTTTTTTTTTTTTTTTTAACAATTCAAGACAGACAGAATGTGTTCTCCTATAGTACAGAAGGGAAAACACAACAAACAGGCCACCAGTTTTTTTGTGTGAACCATTTGTAACATCAGGTTGCATAGATATTTTCTGAATGATTCAACATGGTGTTTCAAAAATGCTTCTGGAAGTAAAATGTCTTTTTGAACATGAGAGAACAAAGCCTATGCATATTATTTTCACCACGGAGAGTTGATTCTCAACAAAGGAGATGTCAGTTCAGTTGTAATCGTCAGAGATTATAAGAGACAGAAGGCATAGCTGAAAGGTATAGAAGTAATAAGAAACTACAGTTGCAGCAGTGTGAATTGAGTGCTGGCAAGATGCCATTATATCCCCGCCTCCTCCCAGATCCCCCACTCACCCACTTGCAGGTGCTTCTCTAACAACCAGAGTCACACTGTGAAGCAGATGTTAGACACATACTGAAACATATGGTAGATGAGACAGCAAGGGTAACCTTTTACTGTTATATTGATCTTAAAAGTGTGTTCATTTTAGTGCAATATGATCGTCCGTAATGATTCACAGCAAGCTTTCTTATGGAAATGTATTCACCCATGAGCATACCAATACTCATTTGATTGCTTTAAAATATTTAGATGTTTAAACTTGATGCTCTACTAAGGTCTCAATCAATTTTATAAATTTCCCAAAATAGTGAAACTTTACAGAAAAACAGAAGGACAATAGAGCTCAGTCTCTTCAGGAAGGCTATAGTAGTGAACATAAGACAGCTCCTAAGTTATTCTTGGCTTAAGTCCAGCTTACTTATTATGCTGAACTACGCTGTCAATGTGTGAAAGAAGCAAATAGCTCACACATACAGAGATTTCTCAGTCCTTGGAGGAATTTTTAGGAGCATCGTGTACTGATGTGTTCACCACGAGAGAAATGAAACTGACAGAAACTAATTTTCTCTTAAAATCAGAAAAGGCCTGAAAGAAGAGAGAGTCAAGCACTTTTTGCTCTTTCCCTTAAACTGCTGTTGTGGGAGGTTGGGCCATGGGTAAGTCTTGCACAGGCATTCCAAATTTGTTATGTTAAATTCTAACCAATTAATTTTAAGAAGCCACGAGGTGTACCAGAAATAATTTCAGATAATTAACTGGGTCCTTAAACTATAGGCTGAATATTAGTGATGAACACAGTTACTGCTAGAACTTGCTGGAACATCCACTACTGGAATGAATAGAAACTGTCATAAATCCTTCTCATTTGTGAAGTCTCTCTGAGTTAAGAATTGAAAGTAAAAGGCAAAGAAATTACCTGACAACCCTGGCAAGACTTTTGGAGAGCAGAAAATTGATTTTTAACATTTATTTGACAATCCTCAATAGAATAAGGTGCTGCAGAAAACTGATGGAGAGAAGACCATCACTGAGATCTTTCCATCTTGGCATCATGTAAAAAAAAAGAAATAAATATAAAACACAACCTCCAAAAACTATAAGACTGCAAAAACTAGGTTTTCAACATACCAAATGTGCATTGCAAAAAACAGAAAAAGCTATTATTGTCCCACAGTGTAACAGGTGTAACAGAAGTATCAAGATGAATAGGTTCACACAAAAGGGAATTGACGGATGTAATTTTCTTTCTTTTGATGGTCGGCAAAGTAAATGTATATTTGGATACATGTATGTGTGTTCCCTAGAAAGCATCATCAAGCTGCATAACAGCTTCAACTTGCAGAGATGGGACACTCCTCTCAGATATAAAAAGACTGCAAATTATATTTTTTAGCTGGTACACACCATAAAACATCACACACAAATGTTTATGTTTTTGGTTTTGATGAGAGCAGCTTTTTCTTAACATGATTTTCTGATTGAAAGAAGGCGTAACAGAAAAAAAAAAAAACAAACAAGTGTGTGTGTTTGGCATTTAGACGTCTAAACAGGACCATCAGTGGTAATCCTCTAATCCCATAACATCTCACCCCCACTTTGTATGGTTTTCAAGTACAGAAAAAAACAGCAATCAAATGTATTTTTCCAAAAGTAAATTAAAGTGCTTTTTTGTTTTGTTTTTTTACTGAAGGGACCTTTTCAGGACACAGGCTTATTTTCTGGGCTATTTTTTCCTCATGTCTGTGTTATCACAGTAAGTACGTGGTGTGATAATAAATTAGACTAGCTTTTGTAGAAATATATACCCAAAACACAGCTGTTAGGGAAATACGACATTTGGGATGGATTCTGAACTAAAAGTGGAGATTTGTAGCTGGAGGGTACTATCTCGTGTACAAGAGATCCGTTTGGTCTGTCATAGGGAAAATGGACACAAAAATGGTCTAGGTAGATAAAAAGGTTACATGATGTTCCAGAGGGGAAAAAAACAAACAAAACAAAAAAAACATTCAAGAACCAATAGTTTTTTACCCAGGAGGCATTGTTTTTTTTTTTTACATGGTTTTGCTTGATTGCAGCATTAAAAGGTTTGATCATTTATTGTTCTTGACAAGTAAACATAACAAGTAGTACTCAATGTCATATATTGTAAGTACATGATATTGTTTTGTTTAACCTGAATATTTGAGTGCGTTAGCATCTTCTTCATATGTAAGAGAGAAAACTATACTTGAGAAGGGAACAGCACCTCGTGCCTCATCTCTTAAACACCAAGCAAGAGGGGAGTTCACAAATCAGCTTTGCATAAGTACTTGGCTAACAATTACTTTTCACCAGTCTGCTTCCAAAGGATCAATGGTAACCAAATGTGCAACTTAATGCTGAGTGGAGAGTCCCTGAAACCTCCATCCCTTAAATGTTTCCAAGAACAAATTTCTTGATTCTCAGAAGGAGAACGTCAACCACCTAATTTGAGCCCAGACCTCCAAAAATTGGCAAAATAAATAATAAATAAAAAAAATCCTCAAGTCTTCTGGCTCACAGTTTTCATTCACGTTTCCTGTGGCACTTTTCAAATGCAACATTAATTAATATTAAACATTAATCACATTCACCTGGAACAAACTCCACATTTATGGACTCCCTGCTAAAGTGAGATATGTGCCAAAAAGAGTCCTTTGAGTCAAAATTGATTGAGCCAAGCTGATTTATTCACAATTCTGAAAAAAACATGTAAAACCTTTGAAATTAAACTGGATTTTATTTCTACACAGTAAGCCCAAAGCTTATGCCATTACCAGTGTTTTAACTCAACCATATAGGGAAGCAGTCAGCAGCACCATCAGCCTCCAGAGCTGTTCTCTTTGTCACACTATGCTGTATAGACAGACTGTCATCAACTCATCTCCACTCATCAGCAACTGCATTCAGACCATTACACAGGGTGAAGGCTGGGCCTTCTGAGTGACGGCTAGATTCTTCTCTGTCTTATCAGGTATTTTCAGGGAAGAAAGAGACTCCATTTACCTTCTGAACTCCAGTCTCAGGGAAAGACGCACACTTAAGCATCTTCTGTAGGGATCAGGTCAGCTAACAACAAAGTGTTACAATGATTCCTTGCCTTGAAATCCAAATAGAAAAATGTTTCCAATGAACCAAGCTGTGTGCTTCCAGAAATAACACATGGAGTCCGATTGTGACGTAGCAAAGGTCTGCACCCTTCCGCATGGAGTGGTATCTTTAGCTGTAAGTTTCCAGAACAGAGAGTGCTGCCAGAGAAGCCAAGAAGAGGAACCTGAGGAAATCTGAGGGAACCTGATTAAAGTGGGAGACTCGATCATTGCTTCGACTACATTGTGACATGCACTGAAGAGTTCCCCAACTGAATGAAAATCTCTTCGTGTTTTCATATTTGTGCATAGCAAACCTACCTGTACAGTATTCACTGACTGAAGGTGAACTGAGGAATTGGAAGTAATGGCTAATCGAAGACACAGGGAACAAGGAAGCAGAATATAAATACCAAGATAAACACAAAACGAAAGTCCCAAAAATTATGACAGTAAAATGCTGCATTTACTCTTGTTAATCTATGAAAACAATACAGTAAATCTAGAAGATAATATAAAAGCCCCAAGAATGTGACAGGTACCTTGAGGTGTTTGCACTTTGCTGCTAATGATTTCTGGAGCTCCAGTTTCTGCCTTGCTGTGCTATTGGTCTCTGTCCTGAATAAAGAGTTCTTCTGTCTATTTATGGTGACTTCATCCCAGTGGCTCACATCACAGCAGACCTACAGCATAACATCTACATCTCTGCAGAGATCACATGATTTATGCCTTTTTATACCCTCATTAAACTTGAGCAGCAACACTGCATCTCCGGGCTCAGATCTACTTCAATTGTTTTGGACTCACCGGGCCTCTGCTTTAAGAAGCCTGGAGCTCTAACTTCATAAACTCCTTGCTTGCTCTGATTTGATAGGAGGTAAATTAAGGCATGTGAAATTTAGGAGGTAAATTACACATGCCTTACACAATACATTTGTACGGTACACATGTACTGTGCTCTACCTCCAATAAGAGGTAAATTATGTAGTCAGTACCACAAAACCACATGTTCATAATTGTGATTATATATAATCTTCATCTGAGATGCAATGTCATAATTAATATTCCAATATTGCTGCTATACACACATGTAAAATAAATGTCAGTACAAAAAGCATCTTTTTAGCAATCACATCATGAGTGGGTAGCACAGTGTTACCAGAAGGTCCTTATTTCTCAATTATCACATTCGAAACAATTTGATTGCACCATAGATGTGGGTACATTTGGTTCCTGGCTACCACTATGTATAGCAATTGGTAGCAGTTTATATTCTCCGAGTAACAGATTTGAAATTATGTGCGCTAAAAAGAACTATAGTAGAATTTTGAACAGTTAATGTGGGGGAGAAATGGTTTTACTACAGGATATAATAAAATATAGAGATGAAACATCATGGCCAAAGAAAAGTAAAAATCTGCTGCTGCCATGATTTACATCTGTTCTACCTTTACTTGGGTCCCTTTGTTTCACTTTTCATTTGTTCTGTCAAACTTTCACCTTCTGACAGTTGTTCCTTTTATGCAACCACATTTGTATTAGAAAACTACATTTTATTAGAAAAACAACAAAATAAGCATTTTCTTCTGTGTTCTTTATAGTGTAATAAAAATAGTGTCAACTGGTAACGGGGATTCATATCTGAACTGTTTCCTATATTTCTTTTCTTTTGTGGTCTTGGTAAAAAGAAAGTTTAACTCTGTAACAAGATCAAGAAAAAAACTTTTTCAAACAAAATACTGTGGTGAATCTAAAGACAGAATTGTTCAAATTGTACACTGAAAGGCATTTCTACTTATTCTGTTACTTGATGGAAACTTTGCTCAATTGAATGAGAGAGTAAGTAAAGGTGAGTAAGTGAAGAAATTATTTCACAGCATTAAGTTGTGATCACAGGCTTTGCCTTTCCTGTTGCTTATGAGTCAAATTTCTCACAGTGAATGAATCATCTCTTAAATGCATATTTTTACTTTTTCAAAATTTTTACTTTTCAGAAGAAAATATTCTCAAAAGGAGAAAAGCTTCCAATCTGTCACATCCAAACCAGTTTTTTCCTTGTCTGTCACCTAGCAGATCCGACCTTGTTTCGAGCAAAAAAAGGTTTATGTGCATCCCATCTTTGTTTTATAACAGCTTATGCTTTTCCCTTACCAACCAATATGCAACATAATTTATTAATAGATTTTCCACCAAACTGGTCTATTTATTTATTTTTTCAAAACTATACTAGAAGATGCACTGTTACAGTAATTACTGTAGACTTAGTCAAATATATCTTTGGTGCTACCTGCTTGATATTTTAGGATTGACGAAGCCCTTTAATTTGCCAACCTAACCCTCCTGATTTCTGAACTCAACATTAAGAACAGCTAAAGACGAAAACGTATCTCACATGTACTGTGCATTGAAACATCACAACTCCAATGTTTTTTTTTGTTTTTTTTCCAGTTTCATGTGATATTTAAGTGATTTAATGTGACCTAGAACAAAAAGAAACAATTGTTTTCAGAAAAATATCTGCTCTTGAATATCTGAACAGTATGTTGAGCCTTTGTATTTAGCTCAACTATGACCGGCTCAAAATCAGCCCAAAGTTGACTTCTGGTTTAATCTGAACAAAGCACCTTATTCCATATGCCACTAAAGATGGCTTTTGGCAAAATGTAAACAGGATCTATCATGCATTTCTTTAAATAATAACTTTCCTCTTGCTTTCCATAAACACCTGACTCATGAAAAGCATGTCTATCAGCTGCCCTGTTGACAGATTCTCCACCTTCAGATGTAGCTCTCTGGAGCAGTTTCAGAGTTACCATCAGACTCTTGGCTGTAAGTTTAATGCCTTACAGTTCAAGCAGACAACCAAGTCGTAGAACAGGGTTATTGAACTCCAGGCCTCAAAGGCTGGTGTCCTGCAACTTTTAGGCATGTCTCTGCTTCAACACACTTGAATCAAATGATCAGGTAATTAGCAGGACTCTGTAGAACTTGACTGTCAACCAAAGAAATAACTCAGCCATTTAATCCAGGTCTGCGAAATCAGACCTGGATTAAATGTTGCATCTAAATGTTGCAGGACAGGAGATGAATACCCCATCAAAAAAGATGGGTCGAGCAGTCCTCCATGAGATGTACCAAGCTTGAAATAATATTTTATACCTAATCTTACTTTAAAAGTATTCACTTTGTCATGTAATTATGTCTTGCAATTTGTCATGCAAGTAATATTTTCTTTTTAGTTTACAGGGTCCAAATGTTATAATGTATACAGCAGGTTTTTATTGCTTTGGGAGAGAAACAATGTGAAAATGTAAACCAGGTTTAATCCAAAAAGCCCATTTTGGGCTTTTAGTAGAACACAAAATATAAAATTGAATTTTGAATTGTATTAGCTGGATTCGCTCTTGAGAATTTCAGACAGAATTCTTTGCATACATCTCATTTTATTGGTCATTCTGACTCAGTGTCTTTCCATGGGACAGAACAAGATCTGGAGTTTCAGACTGAAACCACATCACTGTCTGTGTCAGTCTTGTATCTCACCTTTGGGGCAGATTACACTTCTCTGCTTCCCCACTGCTCACATTCTGGGCTCTCCTGCTGCGACAGGCTGCTCCTTGTCCTTGGCCACGCCTGAAGGCTTTTAATGGCAGTCAGTTTGGTGAGTGCTGAATATCTTATGCCAGCTGAATACCCTCTAGCAATGTGAAACTGTATTGTGTGTATATGTGTTTCTGTAGCTTTTTAGCTAGTAGCAACTTTGAGAGAAGCCCAATATCCATTGCCAAACATAAAAAGGCAAAAACATCTACAAACATTTAGATTAAAATAAAATAGAAAAGAAAAAGCCTTTATTTTCACATTCCAATGAACCAGCAGCAAAGTAACAGGGAAAATCAAAGAGTGCAGATTGCAGATTCACACAAAGGTAAAAGTATAAAAACAAAAGATGAAAGTAAAGGCAAATGTACAACATCTGAAAAAAAATATACGGTGCATCTGTTTACATTAGAATAATAAGACTAAAACAAATGTGCAGCTGTGTAGGCTATTTTTATTATGTATAAATGTGCTTGTATATTTATCCATTTAAAAAAAAAGAATTTACAAGAAATATAAAAAAAAACTGCAAATAACAAAAGGGATATAAACACCTAATGAGTTTGTTAGAAGCAGTGATTTTTAAAAAGTCCAACAGCTGCTGGGAGGAAGGTCCTGCAGCAATGCTCCTTTGTGCACCAAGGATGCAGTAATCTGCCACTGAAGGAACTCTCCATTTCTGCAAAATCGTTATGCATGTGTTGGGACACATTGTTCAACAGTGATGTTATTTTTGCCATAGTTCATCTCCCACCACCTTCTCTGGGTTGAGGAGGCATCATAGGACAAAGCGGATCTGCTTGTGAGCGTATCTAACCGCTTTCTTTCAGCTGTAGATAAACTGCAGCTGTTTCAGCAAACTGCACCATAGAACATGACCATTTCCCCCACAGAATTAAATAAGGTCTTCAGGAGTGCCCCCTGACCCTTCCTATGAAGAGTGTCATTGTTATGATTGCATTACAGCAGTTTATTGCTCAGGTGAACACCGAGGTACTCAATGTCCTGTCCCTTAACGTTTGCTAGTGACTGTGTGGTCACATCAAATTCTCTTCATTTAGGTTCTAATGAACCATGCTTCATTTAGAAAAAAATAGCTAACAAAGAAAGGGAGTACTGCATATAACATTATGGGTATTAGAGGAAGTTCAGATGATTATTGGAGATGCTTTTATTCTGCTAGGTGTTTAAAATATGCTCATGAATCACACTGTGGAGGGAGCTCATCCTTTTGAATGACGACATCGACACAGCTGGAGAAAAGTCATTATTGGAACTGAGGGTGAGCTTTTAGAAAGTTGGACAGTCTATTTACTAAACCAAAATGAGAGGAGGCACTAATTGTAATGACACTGCACATTGTGAAATATGTCACATTTTAAGAAACTATATTACAAACGGGAAAATTACATGATAATATTGGGAGTACACTGTGTCAGCTCGTCCTAAATGTATTTGTTCTTTTTTTATATATATATATTTGCTAGATTATCGTTAAATTTATGGTGTTGAAGGTTATATGTCAATTACATCTTTGTTTGTGTTTGTGTTGTTGAGGTTGAAAATTTATCTGAGTTATTAAGGTGTGTCTGCTGATAAGCTGTCTTTGGTTTTGTTTGTAACAAATGTCCCTCTTTATCAACATCATGCAAAGCAACAACAGGATGAGAGGTTAGAATGCACATTGTCTTTCTGCTGATGTGCTTGTCTGTATTCAAGAGGACCAACTGAAAATTTAAGGATGTGAAATATGCTACACAAAATTATACAAAATATAATTGAAAATTGATTTAAAAATTCATGCCACTACATTTTTACCATAATGAACACATAGCCAATTAAACCTTACTGTAAATCTTGTAATTTCAGCTGACAGACACATGTAGTTGGTTCAATCAGGAATTTCTTACCTGAGAAAAGACAAAAAAGAAGCAAGACAACCTGCTTATTACAATGTAATCATAAAAAAAACGTATAACATCACCATTCAACACTGGTACTGATGTTCTAGCTAATAATCACAAAATATTTAAATATATCAAAAGTGAGCTCAAGTATTGCTCTCATGCTGTCAGATTTTTTAGATCAGCAAACAAATCATTTATAAATTTCCACCCACCAAAGAGCAACATCCATCCATCCATCCATCCATCCATCCATCCATCCATAATAGTCATCCATTCTACACTCAATTAATCATGTTGAGGGTTTGTGGGACACACTCTATGGATCTTAAATGGTATATGGGCGTAAAGAGTAAAATCCTCTGGAACGGTTGCCAACCCATCTCGGAGCATTCCAGAGATATATGAGACAATAATTCACTTACACACTCACACCTACGGGAGATTAAAAATCTCCTGTTAACCGACAATGTCTGCTTTTGTTTGACTGTGGAGGGAGATGAAGTATCCATTGAGAACCCACAAATGCCCAAGGAAAACAAACACATTTACATAAAAAACAAGCTCAGGATCTTCTTGTTGGAAGACAGTAGGTGTAACATCTGCACTGCTGTACCACCTCCAAAATGAAAAAAAAATGTATGTACATTTCATGATTTGTATATCAAACCAAGAGTCTTTGGTTTACCTTAGTTTTGGCATTATGTCACCATTTTCTTTTACTCCCCTATCCGCCCCTCATCCCCTTATTGAAGGAATAACTTTGTTATGGCATGACAGAAAAATGAGTGCCAAATGAGTGCCTCCAAGTGGTCAAAGATAATCTTTGAATGTCTGTTCATCTCCAAGTATCCAGCCTATAGAGGTAAGTTTATCTTCAGTGGAAACAGACTTTGAGATAAGATAAATTATTCAGACATGTTAAGTAGCGCATTTGTCCATTCTGCAAAAATTATGCATGTTTGTTTTATATCTGATGTCTCGGAGATATGATGGTCATACTGCAGAGTTTTTCCCTATATCCAAAAATATACTCTATATTTTAGCTGGATATCAAATTGTTAATACCGCAGTAGCAGATGGGGTAGAAGTATGCAATTGCTGATAGGGGTATTATTTTATATTTCTTTCATTAGCTTTATACTGACTGAAAAAAATTCAGGTTTCCATAAGTTTAGCCAATTAAAGTCTATAATGTCCAAGTTCAATAGACTATATATATATATATATATATATATATATATATATATATAATATTTCAAATCTAAATGAAAGAGAAATGCACTTTTGCTTTGTTATTTTGTTGTTGTGTTTTACTGCTGTGGTCTAATCTAAATAATGATCAGTTTGCCATGATCGGTTTAGATTTTATTCAAGTGCCTAATAACGGGTGTCGTGTTTATTTTGTTTGTGCTGCAGTTGTAATTGTAATCACTGTATAGTAGATGTTATGACAGTCCTGCAAAGTCATTTGTTACAGCAATGGAACCTTGGCTACTTAAAAATCTCAGACATGCTAACATAATATAGACCACTTAAAAAAAACAATTTGGACTGAAAATAAATTAAATTAGGACCCAGAATCCAACAATCTGTGCCTACATGAGTATGTGTTCAGAACACATGTTCATTGATTGTCTCTAAATTTCTCATTAAGTGTGGAAGTTAACTACTTGATTGAGACAGAACCTATTATAGACAAATAGCACCTTCAAGCTGAGAAAACCAATTTCCCAAGGTGCAACAAATAGGAAGTCCCTGAGAAGAGAATAATGAAAAATGCAAAAAATAACATCCCTTTTTTTGTCTGCTGAACCTTAAAGCAACTACTGACCATTTTTAATTAACCTTAGGTAACAGTTTAGTGAGTTATTTCTGAAAACAAGGAAGCTTTGAGGAACTCAGGCAGAATAGATTGAAAGAACAAAAAACAGACAAGCCAAAAGGTAAACAAAAGTTTTTTTGTTACTAATTGTGCATAAAAGAACAATAAAAAACATATATCTTCAGCTTCAGTTCATGAAAAGTACAATATTGAATCATTTGCATGTCTGGTTTATAGACCTACCCGCATAATGTCCCATCAACTCCAAGAAAAAAAATAAATAAAGTTTTCTCATGCTTGAATAAATGACATTTTTAAAAAAACAAGAGATTCATCCACAATTGTAAATTTACTGTGAACCTAATTTACCGTGCACCATTGGGAATCCGCAATATATAAATAAACTTAACTGGATTGAAATGCATTTGGTTTTAATAATCCAGTAATCTACATCGGTATTATTAAACTCAATGTGGCTAAAAGCCAGAGAATGTCAGAAATTTTGCTTTCATTTTGGACTCAAGAATCAAGAGCTTTTCGACAAAAAAGGACATACCAAAGGCATTTTCAGTCGGTTACATGATTTTTTTTTTTAACCTTGTGAAGTGAATCATTGGTCACAAACACAGCTACAAAATAGTGATAGCAAATTATTTCACCATCTTCCAAAATCTACACAGGACTGATTCTTTGTGTTCACCAAGTTGTTTTTGTTTTTTTATTCTGGCACCTGCAGTTTATTGATGGTCCAAGGTTGTCAGCTTGGTGTTCAACTACAACAAAGCTGAAATTGAAAACTCACAGTCTTGGTTCACCATTGGGGAAACAGGGATGTCAAAAGTGTCCCAAAGGATCCATTGTAGCCTGATGCAATATTAATCTGGCATCACATAATCAAAACTTCTATCTTCTAACCAAGCAGTATGTAACTTATTTTATGACAAGAGAAAATAAAGCTCAAATATGTTGAGCTGTTAATTTTACTTTTAAAACTGTTCCGAGCAATGTTCAAGCTTGAAAAGTGAACAGTGAGAAATGAATCATGATCTAAATACATATGACTTGTCCTTTTTAATTAAGCTAAAACCTTGACAGCTGAAAGATGCTGGACTGCTTGAAGCCCAGCACTTACAGAGCAATATCTGACAAGTACACCAGGATATACAAACCAAAACACCTGACTGAATATGAATTTGCTCATCACCTCAGCAGTAAAAAATGCATAATGATCTCAGAAATCTGAAACCATGCTTTCATGCTGTTCTGTGTATGCTGACTTCCTGTCAGCCAAAGTGTTGCCCATGAAAAATGCAACAGCTAGAAAAGCATTGGGGGGTCAAAGGTTTGTGTTGGATTGGGGAACTGAGCAGATGGTTGTCTGACTGTGTAGTGTGTGTTGCAAGGTGGACATAAAGTTAGAAGACAACTGGGACACTTGAAATCTAGGAGCAATGTCAGTGAAAGGAGTAAGCCTGCAATGTCTGATCTGTAAGGAGGAGTGAGTAAAAGTTGTGTAATCAGTATTAATGCAAGAATGATCATGACCTTTTCTGATAAACTTGCAAAACATGAGGAAAAGTGACTAACTGTAAAGACGATAACCGGAAACTTAACTGGAAGCTCTTTAGAAGACACTGCCAACTGTTTCTTCTAAACAAGGTTTAAGTGCCAGCTATTTTTATCAAAACAATTTTATGAAACAGAACTGGATAAACAAAAAATGCACTTGAGATCAAAATTATCAAGCCCCTTATAAAATTTATTTATTTATTTATTTTAATTCCCCAAGTGATGTTAAACAGATCAATGATTTTTCAATACAGCTTTTCCAAAAATCCTAGTTTTATTTTGGATGTTTACATTAATTTGCTTTGCGCACAGAAACAAAATAATTTCACAAAAACCCAAAACTACCAGGGTTAAAATTATTAGTTCCTCTGATGCTAATAGTCAATTGTGCATCCTTTTCACTGGATGACAGTATGCTATCGTTAATTGTAGTTTTTTTAATACGACTATGGCACATCTCCTGAGGAATCTCAGTCCATTCTTCTTTGTTACACTTTTTATCTTGTTCTTTCTTCAGATTCCCTTTTAACAATGCATCAGTCTTTTCCTTCCCCAATCTCCCCAAACCTCCATCTCTCACTACCTCTTTATCAAATCAATGTTTTTTCAAGAAGACCATTTAGTCTAGCTGCCAAGCTATTCTATTTTAATAAAAGTTCATGTTCCAATCAATTCCAACATTGTCCTCATATTTTATGCATGTTTGTTTCCTTTCATCCACTTCTTTCAAGTCTCCCGACTTATTGTCTGTCTGATAAGGAAAATAGATTCACCTCCCTAGAGAAAATGAAAGCAAGAGTGTGAAATATAATTAGTATTTGTCTATAAACAACCAGGCTCTTAACAGTGAGATGCTTAAGACAAAAATGTTGAGTACATTTGATTTGATTTGCCAATGAGAAGAGGTCACTGGTTTTCCATTTAGCTTTTACAATGCAACGGTTCAAGATTCAGATCTGGATCATTATGGAGTGTGATTTTGGGAATACTGAAGGGGAGATGGGTTTGTCTTGAATCTTGCGATTTCAATTGTTTCGTCAAGTAATACCAGAGGTTACAACAGAACCAAAATCATCAAACTGAACTCAAAGTCCAATAAATTATGACTAACACCACTCAGCTATTGTGACGGTGCAGTGAGAGGTTGGAGAAGGAGTTAGCAGCGGTGGTTAGCCACTCTAACCCGAATCAGCAGGACAAATCACTATTCCACACTTTCTCTTTATTTCACTTCGTCCAAGTAAAGCCAGATCTCCACAGTAGTGAACATTATATTCTCATACATAAGAAAAGTAACACTCTGCACCTTGTTATCACCAATGTTTCTCCTTTCTACAACAACATGGAAGACGAGTTCTTACTCTGTACAGAAGTACGACAAAGGAAAAAGGGAATAGGCGACCCTTGTGGTGATACTTACTCATCTCTAGGAACCAAGCAATATAATGACAGTTACACTGTTTGTAGGATAAATTTCACATGCTAGTCTGAGAATACAAATATTATTTTTGATCAACCCTAAACCCATTTTGTTAATTTTTGAAAAATACAGTACATGACTTATTATATTCCAATGCAAAACTAACAGCTGTTATAATTTGCATGCCAATCTCAATTACATTGTTCTATTTCCACACTTCATCTGTTGGAAAACCTAGTTTTATTAACTATAAAGAAAGGAAAAGATTTCTGATGACAGGACTTGCATAACTAGTTATGAAGTTACTTGTGCTGGTAAATTTCAGTTAAATTTGTGTTTGTGTATTTGCAAGAAAAACAAATACTAAGATTCATTCTTAATTCTAAACTGAAAAGTTTTCTTTATCCTCCACAGAAAGATGATACCAGATTCTCTTTTAAAACTTTAAGTATGCTGAAAACACCAGTCTTGTGCTATGAAAAATGTACTTATTAGGACTACTTGAAATTTTATCATGCTCTTCGGGTGTTTGGACTTCTCTAATGAGAAAAAGGGATTTTACAGAATGCTGTTAATCAAGACTGTCTGGCAAAATGATCAGTTGGAGCAAACCAAGGCCACACTGACGAAACTGCTGACACAATTATAACCAAGAATTACAACCTCCTGAAGAAATATTAGTCTTCTGGAGAAAATTATTCCAGGGATGACTACAGTATATCTGACCAATCGCACCAGTCTGTTCAACAGTTTAATCACTACAGCATCAATAAGAAATTTGAGAATCCTGAGGTCCATCTTACAAAGCCGATTCTACATACCCAGGCTATTTTTGCCATTCTCATAGTCATACATCTATTCTGACAGCTTGCTGAGCTTTGTTTGTGTTGTGTGTTGGGTTGCATGTATATAGCTGAACATCTTGACAAAGAAGATTAGAGTGAATATTAGAGTGAAGTGCAATGTTACATGTAAGTGAGACACAAACCGTATATGTGGTTGGAGTCATTTTCCCACTAATTACACCACAGGGACTGGAAGTCTTTTTTTGTTGTTGTTGTTGTTTGTTTGTTTGTATGGTTTCATCTTTTGGAACACCAAAAGAGTTTTAGCCTCCCAAATACAAATGTGCATGAGTGTGATAGAAATATAAAAAGAATCTCATCTCATTTGTAACCAAAACATTTTGCTCTTGTTTTGGGCAGAATCAATCAGAAGAAAAAAAAAATGCTTTAATTGAGTTTGTGTTTTAATTTTTCACTTAGAATAGAGAATAGAAAGCAGACGTATTCTAAAAATGGTCTTCATGAAAACATCCATTCTGATGAAAACGGGCTACAGGCAGGCCATGCTTAATAATCTTATGTATGATCAGCTTGGCACAAGAGAATGTAAGAAATTTTTATCTTCTGACAATAGTTCTATACAACTATAGATATCCAAGCAGATTCTCTGTCTCTCTCTGTGTTGGAATGTTTACATCTAAAAGAAGATTGGGGGAAAAAAAACTGAATTTTAATGTGTAAGATGTTGAACAGAGAGACAACATTCAATCCATTTGGTGCTTCAGAGGAATCTTAAGAGAAAAAAAAGAAATGTCAGTGGTTCTCTGTAGGACTAATGTGTGCAGAGTGAGATGTCTTATTAACTCATTTACTGGAAGGAGAAAAGTCAACAGGGACAAAGAATCTCTCCCAGCAGTATAGCACAATTACTGTTTGACCTTTAAAGAAGCTTGACATGATGTGAGTGCAAATCAGTTCAAGATCTACAAGATGATCAATGGGATGGGATTAAGCATTATCTGATTTTTAATGCATATATTGAGGAGAGTATTATAAATGTCATCCACTTTATTGCATTGTTCTGTCATAGCTCAGACTGTCTACATGAATTAGCAGCACCTCAGGACATCCAGGAACAGATTGGCCTCACAGAAACAAACCCTGGCAGCATGTCTGTTCCAATAATTATTATTCATACTGCCACACCAAATAGACAGACTGAACCTTTTTATATATATTTTTTTACTGGTGAGAGACAAGACTTATAACCTGAAACAGAAATAAACCTGAATTCATAGACATGAACAGAAATAGATTTAGCCAGCATGTTGTTTTAGGAACTAACTGTGATGATGCTTCACAGAAAATAAGAGTCAGCAATGAGAAGCTTCGTGTAATGGGAGTTAGGAAAGGGTTGCTACCTTAATAGTTATTCATTCTGTATGCAAGACCATGTGAAAAGTCTTTTGTCGGTTAAAAGCTAAAATCCAATTTTACATGTGTATTCTGTGTACCATAACAAGGCAGGAAGACAGTGTTGTTTTTAATATGGTTACTAGAGGGCTTTTTAAAAAATAGGAAGTTCCAAATACGTCACTTTTTGTTACTGAACCATTAATGTGCTCACTCTATGTAGATGTACATAAATCTAAACAGTTAAACCAATAAACTGCCATATTTCTTCAAATAAATTCAGTAATTGTATCCCAAAAAAAAAAAAATCAAAAATATATATATATATTTTAAGATTCATTTATGTTGAGACTGATTTTACTGCTTTAATGACACAGATGGAGCCTTTAAAACAGCATAGTTCACTACCGTGGGGATGTAATATTAGCAGAGATTGATTCTTCTGCCTCAGAGCACAAAGAGAAGAGGAACTATACACTCAGGACTGAGTAGGATATTAAAGAAAACACCAAAGTAATGGCTTCACCTCCCTTTTAGATACCAAGTGATATTCTCAGTCATGAGTAGTTAGAACATTTCCATAATAATCGGCTTCTGGCCTCACTATCCGAGATCAGTTTCCAACTGTGAGGCCAACAGAGATTTACAATCGTCTTTAGGACATTAGTTATTCTTTAAATATCATGATGACAATGTCTTTGTGTTTGACAACATGTTAACCAATTAAAAGCCAGCAAAAAACAAAGTATTGTTACAGAATTTAAATTAAACATTTTTCTAAAGAGACATTATAAATGAGTAGAAAGTTTGAAAAATTAAAAGACAATATTAACCATGCATTTTCTGTGCTTACAGGCATTTTCTGTCATAAAATCCCTAGACATGAATATTGGATTAACACTGTGTTATACCAACTGCTAAGTCCATTGAGACGTCCTTCACGGAAGATAAGGGAGCTTGTTGTGGATAAAAACAAATAAAAAAAACCCAACAAAAACTACCAACACTTATCAGTTTTTCTGACCTCCACCAAAGAGACAAATCCTACCAGAAGGCCTCTTCACATTCTGTTGGAGAGCAAATTACTTGAACACTGCAGTTTAATGGCTTTCTAAATCAAACATGTTTTAAGGAATGCACATTTTTCTTTATTTGTTGTTTTATGTCAATGTATAACTACAGAAAGAGATTTATTATTTCCTTCTTATTCTCGTTCCTACTGATCCATCAATACATTCCAGCAACAGAAGTTGCACTTACACTGAGTTCTAGATTTTTTTTTCTATAGCTAAGGTGAGATTTTAGCTTTGAGAACTAATATGCTCTTGACGTGCTTACATATATTCTATATATGTTAGTTTGTAAGGGCAGCTAGATAACAGGCTTTTAACAAGGCCAGCAGCTGTTGACTCATCCTGTCACTGAGGCAAAACATCATCAATGCTCTGTTGTTGATCCCATTTATCACTTTCACTGTTTCATAAATCTGCTATGACCGTTGCACTCACTCACTGTCTCATTCAATTAATCTGCTACTACAGAAAGATTCATGAACGTTTTCTTGTTTAATGTGGAAATGTGTGGTGGACAAAAAAATTATCTCAAATGCATTTCGCTGACTGAGTTTTTCAATGAAAGTCATGTTTAGTAAGATCTAGAAAACTTATTAAAGTTTGCTGGCCCTTTATCTGCCACAAGGATCTGTCTCATAACATACTGTCACAACATCATGACAGCTTTAACAAATATGGAGAAAGCATTTTTTATTAACATTATATACTGCAGCTTGAATAAAATGCAACTACATAGCATTTTTTGAGAAGTCTGGATTGCTTTATGTGTATTTTGCACATTGCCTATGACTGTTGCTCGTGGGGAGAGACATTTCAGTAATCTAAAACCAATAAAAAAAAATTAAGCAACATATTTGCATAAAGTGTGCAGACTGTTGGATGTAAAATTCATGAGCAGTAAATATTGTGCTAGTATCAGTATTGAACCAAAGAAAGCAAGCCTTTAAAATTGTGATGCTTTTTATGGGTCAAATAGCCACAAAATTTGTAACAGCAGCTGCGCAGGGGGGGCCCAATCCAATTTTTTGTCAGGGGGCCCAAGATTCCTGGAGGAACTCCTGCTTACACCGCATTTATTTTCCTATTTTCTAACACTGTTAAATCTACACTTCAAAACCAATGTTTTCCACTTTTAATTTGCATTTAGAGAGAACTGTTAACATCATGGCTTTTTCTGTCGCCAAGTCCTTCTCTCCCCTGAACTACGTAATGAGGGTCAGGGACAAAATAGGAAACTAAATAAAGTGTCAGCTTGAGATAACCTGATAACATTATCGGCTCAATTTATCCTTCATGGACCAATCAGAGTAATTAATTTAATTTGTTCCAAATGTCATACAATGGACATAATGTGCAAACGTTAGTTAGCAACATTCTTCATGTGTCACTGGACAGGAATTTTTGTATTCTTAATTATTATTGAACAAAATTTTTAATCTTGTGTGAATAAGACAGCTTTTCAATTTAACTAATTTCAATTCAGCTAATTTATATAGCACCATTTCACAACAAATGTCATCTCAAGGCACTTCAAAGAAATTTTAATCAAATCTAAGATCAGATTATTATTCTTTTTAAAGCATTTAATATAGCCATTTATTCTGGAAAAAGATTTGGTCAACTCTAAGGTTTATTTAAGAAAATTACTGAGCAAAACATATGTACTTAGAAAACTTTAATGAACAATGGTTTGCTTCTCTGTGTCAGAAAATCTGCCAGAAATAGCTCTAGGTGAGGTAAAATAGCAGCTATGATGGTTCAGGTAAGTACTAGTGAATATGTTAATGATGGACTGAAGCAAATTATCTCATTTAGAATTGACTGACAGCCAAAAGGTTCTACTGATGAATCAGGGTAGGTTGTGTGAGTGGGGGAGGTGAATAATGTCTTTGTGGATTAGAAGGTTGTATTAGCTCCAGGGGTTTGCTTGGAAGTCAAACAGGCAGGTAGAGAGGAGCTTAGAACCGACGGCAGAGAAACACAGGGAGAAACTCGATACAGGTAAGGAGGAGAAATCAATGAGGAAGGAAAGCTGCGCTGGTCCTTTTGCATGCTCCAAATAAACATGCAATCACTACTCTTGGTTTCCTTTTTTGTTGTAATGTAGTAATATTGTAGTTCAACTGTGTAATCTCAAACACAGCTGAACTGTGGAAAAATCAATGAGGCAGGAAAGCTGTGCAATTATTATTATTATTATTTTTTTGTATTCTGTATACAGATTGACCGACCAGATATGCAAAATAACAAGAAATATGTTTAGTCAGGTTTGGTGATGCAGATACATGTATAACCCATGTTCACAGAGCGTGTGCTCAAGAGGCTCCTTTGAAAAAACAGGCTAAAAGTAATTTCTAGATTATCATGGATTAGTCTTAAAGGATATTTATTTTTCCATCGTAAGCATTTGGAGGTGACCTATCTTTTTTATTTTTTTTTTTATTTTGATGCCACAACTCACTTTTCTCTATGCTCCTGCCAATTATGCAGCTGAAGTTCCTCTGAGCTCCCTATCCTTTCTTCTTTACACTGACTTTTAAATGCCAGTTGAGGTTAAGCTAAACTCCTTTTAAACACCAATTAATTCAGATGTAGACCTGGAATAAAGGATGTTTGCAGGAGGTCGATGTTATGCCTGCCATAGTGCAAATATTTATGCGGTCTATATATCGACAGGTAAAGCTGCAAAATTAACCACATAACCAATAATTGTAAAATAAATCTTATGACACCACTCTTCATGGTGGCGGTAATATTGGTTATACTATATAGTTTCAAGATTAGGTTTTTAGTTTACTGGCTTTTCAGCAAATCAGAGATCTAGAAAAATACAATTATTTTATTACCACAATACTAATTTGTTATTTCAAAAAGATGGAAAACAATATATGCATTAATGTGGCATCAAGTTTTTAAAGGGGTGATATGATTTTGCTAGGCACATAGAGCCATTTTATAGCACAATCAAGTAACAGTTACCTTCAGTTGTTATGAAAAATGTTGTATACATCAAGCACAACTTAAAATAAATCTGATTTTGAAATTTAAAAAAAATTCTACTCTGACAATCCACATCATCACAACAATGCCTCTCATTATTTCATTTACAATCATTCTTAAGAGCGTTGGACTGAAAAGTGGTTGATGGAAAATGTTTGTGTAACTTGGGCACCATAATACCTTTTTATCAAAACAAGTTATATGAAACATGTTCCAGTTTTACAGATCCTATTGAGCTATAAGAACCTTGTATTAGTTCTCAGAGACGTTATCCCTGCAGCAAGTCTCAAATCAATTTCTCACATTAGATGTCATGTCTACAGAACTTCCCAAAAGTGTAATGAACCCCAGAGCTGTGATTAATTACCATCTTTGGAGCTAAAGAGGGGAAATTTAACACCCGACTCATTTAATGACATCTGCTTTTTTAACAATGATTTTTAACACATTTTAAGCATCATAAGTGTGTTTTAATTCAGAGTCAGAGTTCATTTATCAGAAAACGGTACTTTCGAAGAGATGAATTTTTAATCGAAGAAAGTTTCTCAATGAGCGAACGGAGCAGTTGATAAAATTTTCAGCAAATACCAAAATGTTCGCTAAATACAAACGTTTTTCTCAAAAGTGATCACAGTGCGATTATGGATGAGGTAAACTAGGATTACCCTCACAAAGATTCATGTATTACAGAAATCACTTTCTGGTTCTGGGTTTTGTCCCCAAGCTCTGTATGTTACTCATAACTTGGTTTAACTTCCATAATTTAACATAAATGGCTCTTCATTAAACACATTTTGTGTGTAAGAATGATTCAGCAGTGCTCCTTTTAAACTTTTGTAACAAAAGACAATGCACAGCTGGGACTGGGTCTAGGACACTAACCTGAATATCTTGAAATGTACAGTGAGTTGCATTAAACCTGCATATTGTTTAATTAAACATAATCTAATTGATAAGAAGAAGTGGAAATTCAAGAAAAGTTTTCATACTACCACACATTTCAGATATTACTGTTCACAGACACCATATTATATGGCACACAACCTACTCAAATGTAAAATCTGACAAAGCTATGATTCTGCAAGCAAATTGATGGCCAGCTTTTAAAGCTTGATTTCTAGGACATTATTAGATTAGTTTTCCATCAAGCCAACAGTGGTCTTGTTAATGATCTGTGCCCAAAGATGTGACCAGAATATAGTGGCAGATTTAATTGTGCACACACAAGCAAGGAGAACGTAAACTAGGATGTCAGAGGACAAAGCTGTCTTAGAAATACCCAAAAAACAAAGTTTTCAGTGCCCACACAAGCCTTCTGATGGGTTTTATTGTTCAAAACTGTTCTAGATAAATGTCAAGATCCATGATGAGTACAGTATTTAAATATCCTGGTGACCTATCCACAAATTCTAGTGGAAAAATGTTCTTGTTCAAATATTTAGATGATGAATGTATTTATATGCCAGTCATTTCTAGCAATCTTTATTTCACTCTTTGCTTCCATCAGAATTCAGTTGTATAATTACCACAAGCACAAAGGTGGAGCCAGAAAATGCCCTCCAGCTTTTGTCATATTTCACCATGAATATTTATGGAGGCATTTGAATAATGTGATTCTGTAAAACAAAATATAAATTAGAGAAAGTAACAGCTGAGAGCAGGAAGGTAAAAAATGTCAACAAGGGAAGGATTTTTTTTTCTCAGACTGGATCTTAAATAGAACTGACACTACACTGCATGTACTCAGTGATGATTTTAATCAGCATGTTGACACACTCAGCTCTTCGCAAAATCAATATGATTATCTCAAACAGCTTTTTAAATTGTGTTTTAAATTGCTTAAAATAGTAATGCAAAGTCAGTTTTCCACATATATGACTACTTTATGCATATGTGGTGATGAGGACCAAATAGTCAACTTAGTGGAAAACATTTAAGAAATGTTAGAGAATAAACTTTGCTTCTCTTAAATGTGTTAGGTGTATGGCTAATTTTTTTGACTTGACTGTATACTTTTTCCATTTTAGCTTTTTTCTCTGTATTTCCTTACAGTTGACCAAAACTCTCACAAATTTCTTGTTCCACTCAGTAGGGGCAAACTACACAGCTGTAGTTGTCACAGCAGACTTGGTCTTCAGAATTTTAGAACCATTTTGGTTCATATTCAGAACCAAAATGGTTCAAAATGAATATGAATATGAACCATTTTGGTTCATATTCAGAACCAAAATGGTTCTGAATATGATGGCCAAACAAATACACACACACACACACCCCCACACTTCTGTACTAAATACAGACAAACCTCCCTTTCCTCTGGCTAGCACAAGGGTCTGCAATTTTTACAAACCAAAGAACCATTTTAGCCTTAGTAAGGTTACAATTGCAAATGACACGAAAAATAGCACGGTTTTGCAAATGGAAAGCTGTAATGATGTTATTGTCTCCAAATTCAAAATTGTTAGGACTTTATCATTTTTTATCATCTTAGCCAGAGCCGCAGGTTGCAGACTCCTGGGCTTGCATTTTTCACTCCTCTGTTTCCACTGATTGTCTCCATGATTTGTAACTCAATCAGACATCGGACTGCTTTTAATTCACTTCCAACGCCAGCAGTTTGTCTGAAATGTGACCTCCAGAATATTTCAAGCCAGGACTATACTGACAATGTAGCCAACTTCAGTCTATAAAGGACACCGCATCAGATTCATTGTGCTCACATAAATTTCTGAAGGGTCTCAAACCGTATTTCTGGTTCTCATGCAAAGAGAGTAACTTTTAACCCAAAAAGGAGAGGACCTACAAATTGCCATCCATCAAATATGAATGAAGATAAGCTGCTTCGTCAAGAAGAATGGCCAGAGTTGGTGAAGATATAAAAGGGATAGAGCAGCAAAATGCAGCAAGTAATATTTACTAAATACAGTTATGAGAGTTTAGTGATTTTTTTTTTATTTAAAAGCTCTCTCTCTCTCTCTCTCTCTCTCTCTCTCTCTCTCTCTCTCTCTCTCNATCTCTTTAAATCAATCTCTCTCTCTCTCTCTCTCTCTCTCTCTCTCTCTCTCTCTCTCTCTCTCTCACAAGTTTACTATAATATAGTAAACCGTTAGTTTATTATAGTAAACTAACCCGAAGTTTACGATAATATAGTAAACTTGTGGTTACTATGTCCTAAAATGTGAAGTAGTTGAAGAGATATGAGTACTTAAGTAGGGTGCTGTAACTGTGTGGTTCCATATAATTGTAAAGAATCATTAAAGTATTTCCAACATCACCAGGAACCAGTTTGTCTGTGGAAACTGAAGAGATAGGTCAGTCTAATAGAAACTTTACCCATAGACAATTAATCATTTACAGTGCAGAAACTCAGAGTTCAGATCACTTTGTGCCCTCATCAGAGTGAAAGGTCAAATTAATTTAACAGAGTTCAGTCTACTCCTGTCCTTACCATGAACACAAAGTGGCAAGACCCTGACCTTCAGGTGTCTTAATTTATAATTAATGTCCACCCCACAGTGTTTCTCCTCCTGCTAAACCTTGGAGAAGTTAGACTCTTCATTAACGGTTTGACTTTAATTTAAGAAGAGGTTGTCTAAGAAGTTAAGGTTCAGAGTTTTACTTTATGACGCAAGCTGTGGTGCTGCTTTTGGTAAATTATGTGGCAAGCAGAATTACCAGAGGTGTAACAGAACAAGTTTAAAAATTTGTTTCAATTGTCATATCAATATTCAAGGCAGTTTCCATTGCACTAGCTTAAAACGGCTTTCGAATGTTTTACAAAATAAAATAAAAGATCTAAATTAACAAATAACACACATAAAATTGTAACTTACTGGAGAGTGACTGTTGAGCATGTCTTCAGTTTTAAAACGATCCTGTATTTGTTTGCTACACTTGCATGACTAATTGAAAAGCTGTGCCAAAAACCATTTGTATGAGTATATGATGAATGACATGTTAGCTATCTGCTAAACATTGTCATGTCATATCTGGTGTATTATGGTAAAATAGCAACATGAGATCAACTGCAGTCGGAAAAAAAAGAGAAAATAAAAGTAACCCTCAAAAACATCTACGTATGTGCATAACTAAAAATTGTAGTTATATGCCATGTTATTGTTACCATGTAACAAAAATGAAACCAAAATAAAAACAACAAATTGATCTTCCTAAAGACCAAAGTTTGTTACCTGGCAACCTTGGACTGAGGGTAATGTGGTACATTTGCTCTCTCAATGTGTGATGCTGTGATATAGAAGAGATGAGACAAACACATTGAACTCGCTTTAGCATCTAACAAGAAGGTTTTTTCATATTCTGTAATGAACATACTCTATGCCACATGTGTCAAACTCAAGGCCCGGGGGCCACAACTGGCCCGCCACAGCGTTTTATGTGGCCCTCTAAACTCCAAATTACATCAATAAATCCTTCCAGTTTTTCACATATCTGCAAAATTCACACAAAATCAACAAATCTCTTTTTTGTTCTTATTTTACTGCAAATTTTCTCAAAATTGTTAAAAAAAAATATTGATTTTAAGTAACTGCTGCCTCAGCCTTACATGATGGGAAGTTATAGTCTATAATTGATATGGTGGCAAGTAATAAAAAGTCACATTTAACACCATACATTAGCGCAAATGTCCTTAAATGTTTTAAAATGGCACCACAAAATGTGTAATCTTGATTGAAAAAACCACTAAAACAATCACAAAATCCTGAAGGAACAGCTATTTATTGATATTTTAACAGTTTAATGGGTTTTATCAATATATTCTGGCACGACCGGCCCTTTAAGAACATTCAGACTTTTGATGTGGCCCGAACTAAAGATGAGTTTGACACGCCTGCTCTATGCAATACTTCATATCAAATACTTCAGGTATCACTGAGTAACGGTAATAGCCAACATATAGATTTAATACATCAATGACTAAAATATCCCTTTAAACCAAATGAGAATTATTTTAACATGCTCTATTTAACATTATGAATTTTATCAAACGACAAATTTACAGATGGATTTTATTTCTTCATGCCATATAATTTTTTTCCAATTAGTGCTTTATCTCAAATACCTTGTCCCTTTTTCTCAGATCTTTTGCATTTTCAGCAATCAAAATAAAATATATAAATTTGCTTTTAACTATTTTAAAAGCTTTTACAACTTTTTTCTGCACAAATAAAATATACTTTAATATTTAATAAGCATTTTAGCTTTCAACTATAGCCATTGTTTTCACAGAACAATATTTTATCTCTTACACACAAAAAAACAACTACAAAACTGAAAAGGTGTAATGTCTCTTTACTAAGCTTCAGCCACTATTTACTCACTGAATACCCTAACAATATGTTTTCTCTGGCTTTTGGAATAACTCAAATAAACGTTCATTTTA
This sequence comes from Alfaro cultratus, assembly GCA_903066825.1. NCBI lineage: Eukaryota > Metazoa > Chordata > Actinopteri > Cyprinodontiformes > Poeciliidae > Alfaro > Alfaro cultratus. Next base: position 15,825 of record CAEFZX010013453.1, on the reverse strand, counting down.
CAAACAAAGAGACAAAAATAATGTCTTTATGTGAGAACCGTTTCAAAGAGTGCAAAATACAATAAGTACAAAGTGAATTCAGCAGTCCTTCAGCCGTTTCTCTCATGTGAAGAAGATCATGTGCATGTACAGCAAAAATAGTAATTTATTCCGGTATCCTCTGCAGGAATACAAGAGTGATTGTTTAAAAAATGTAATTAGATTCTTTCTTTCCTAACAAAGGCTGATAGAATGTGACGAATGCCAAGCTGTCTGTGGTGAGTCTAGCTGAAGGGAAATTAAGGACATATAGTCTAAAGTCATTCTTGAGATGAGATAAGGAAGGCAGGAGATGATGCAGTCTCAACAGATGAATGTTTACTGTCTGCAGGTAGTAAAATAGTAAAAGAACAAATATTATTTATGGGTTTAACATTCAACATGCTGCTGAAAGAAAGTTTCAAAGTTCAAAGAGAAAAGGCGATGATAGTTTATCTTCAAAGTGAAGATTGAATTATTCTCTGTAGAAGCTTTGTCTTTTAGCAAAGAAAACACAATCTTATGCAAGAGGCATAGCCAGTTATTAAATGCCACCAAATAAAACACCTCCAAAAAAAATCTTCCAAAGTCAATTTGCAATTTATTAACTTTAGAAAGTCAGTTCACCTACACAAGCAGCCATAACTGTATTAATCTCGTGTTTCACTGTACTACGTTGGGCTGCTATACATGTGTACATGTGGTATCTTGCTAATTTAACTCAATTGTTGCTGCAAGCCAAATACCTTTCTTCAAGGCAGCTACAAGACCAAATCATGGCATTCTTACTCATCATTCCCATGTCTTCCTCTATCTATAGTCCTAAATTTGAAAACCGTAATTATATGTATATCTGTCACTTTTTGTTTGCAACAGCCTCTCAAAAATGTTTCTCACTGACTTTTTAAGGGTCAAACATGTGACTAGTCTTAGTCTGGGCCAATTAAGTTGTCACTGTTTATGGACTGTTCTCACTGTTTCACATGAAAAACAGTAGTGCAAAGAGGAGTGTTGAACAGAAAGAAGTAAGCAGTTCATGCTGCAAAAACGTTATTTTTTCTCTAACTTTGTATAAAATGGTTCACCTCTGTAGACTTTCGCAGTCTGGTTACCTAGTTTTAAATATCTTTTATTACACTGATATTCATCACATTTTCACATTATTTCAGTATATTCTGGTCACCTATACTCAGATGTGCATAGATTATGTGATATGCACTGACAGGTAAGGGAGATAAGATCTTTCATAAGTAGAGAAGATAGGTAAAAAACATGAGAAACTCAGCAATGCTCTTTTCATACTGATGGGAAAACTGCTGCAGGCACATGTGGAGACATAATCAACACATACCATGCAGTCACATCCCCTTTGGATGTCAATATCACTGGTTTAAAGAAATATCAACTGAGTTCGAGATCATACTCACTGATACACCTAAAATAATGAAAGTGTTAGAAAAAAAATCTCCTGGATTTTCCCAGTGGAAGAGTTGATGTCTTTTGTTATTCAAAATCTAACATTATCACACATTGCAGGGATCTCTGAAAGTCTTTTTTATTTATTTCATAATAACATGACATTATATTTATCACATTTTTTTTCAGTTGACATCTATAACCACAGTTCACTCTCAACACTCCTTTTTAAAGTTAATCACATGTTACTATGAATTAATAAATTATTGTTGCCTGCATGAGAATAGTAGCTGTTTCATCATATAATGGTATTGATGAAAAATATGAGACCACATCATTTTTAAATTTTAACACTGGTTTGTCATACTTTAAATTTGTGATTTCCAAAATTGGGATTGATGCTCTATCTTGTGGTTGATTAATACTTGACCTTAAGAGAGTCTCCCTGCCGTGAAGTGCAACATTGCTATTGTCAAACCTCACTAGAAATTAGATAATTATATAAACAATTAGATAAGAAAAAAAAAGAAACATTTCACAATAAAATTTAAAAAATGGCTCCAAACAAACATCAAAGCCTCAAATAAAGTCTGATTAACTTTTTCCTAAAGGTTATTTAAGGCTCAGAAACATGGAAACCAGATCCAGCAGTTTGACATTAAAACAGTCAAAGTAGTGAATTTGAATTTTCTTACACTGTGTTGGTTTCACTGATAAACATCGCTTTCAGTGAACTCAAAACCTTTCATATACATTATTCTTGGCTACATATTTTTTGTTGTTGTCGTTTGTTGTTAAATTACTTTTCTGAGGTGATTGGTGTTTAGTTTTACTCTGCTTTTTGATCTTAGTATATAAGGCAATTCACAAACCAGACTATCAGAACTACTGGCAGCCAGAAGTCTTTTGTCTCCACAATGCGAGTAATCTAAACACACAGAAATGTACAGACAGAAACTCCAAATCCCTGTTAGAGGACAAAGGACAAGCAGCTGATGAAACCCAAGGGAAATGAAACTTACAGACCAAAGCCTTAAAATTGGTCTCTCATTTTGTTGGATTGATTTCTCAAACAAAGGAGAGAACCAAGTGAGTTTGATTCTTTTTTTTTTATTTGCACTGATGTCAGTTGTTTACGTCTGACAATGACAGTATGGAAAAGCGAAAAGATGACTTCTGTTTTCAGGCACCATAGCTTTTTGGAGAGGACCAAAAAGGAAAGATTTTTACTGTTTTGTAAAGGTTTTCAGAAAGTGGAACTGGGAGAATGTTTATGTAAAAGACAGCCCTATTTTAAGCAACAACAAAAGTAAAGATTTAGACACTGGCCTTATGACTTTTTCACACTCTTTAGAATAAACCTCACAATTTATAACACTATTTAAAAGCCTTTTACTTACTTTAGAAATGACTGGTTTTACCATTAAAGGCCATAGTTCCTATATGGTTCTTTGATCATCTTGCTGTCTGACCAAACAAATGAGTGGTCAGAAGAATTCAAAAGAGAGGTGAGCAACTTTCTCTTGTGCAGAATCCTGTAGTGGTATCTAAAGATTGTTCCTGTTTTCAAGAGCCTCTATTGATCCTCGGCTTCTTAACACAGTGAAAACAATTTTCTGTTAAATAGCTCCTCCAAGAAGTCCTTGAAGTTCAGAGCTGTTTCTTCTTTCACTTTTTTTTATCTTTTTCTAAAAGACTCAGGAATACACACAAATTGTCTTTTTTTTTGCTTGAAACCAACTTTCCATTTTCAAATATGGCAAAGAGGAGAGAAACAAAACGTCGAATCAAGACCCATTTAAGAGATAATGGATTTTTTCTTGATCACTGGTAGATACTACAATATATCAGACTACATTTTTCTTGCTTTATATCAGTCAGGCTTACCAAAATTATGTATAACTACTGGATGCCAGAATAAATAGACATGGACAAAAAAGTAATCTTTTTAACCTTTTGAAAATTCTGAAGAATCATATTTTATTTGTGGCAACAAGGCACCTCAAACAGCTCCTTTGCAGTTACTTTAATTGCCTTTTAAGATAAATGACTTGGATCTTATAGTATCCTTTTATGTTATTTTTTGAGTTATGATTTTCCCACTCAGAGCCTCTCAGCTCCTCATGGCACAGCACCAGTTTTACAGTGGATACTGCCAACCTCTTATGAGCTTCAGCCTTCACCTTAACAAGGTCTTCAGAGGTGTCTTTTTATAGAGTGCATGTAAATATCTGGCTGCTACTGTACTTTATTACATCACTAGCTGTAAAAAACTTGGAACAGTACCAATATTACTGCATCTGGATAGTATTCACGGTGCTTCACCTTTTCTATATTTTGCTGTTACTGCCTTATTCCAAATTGCATTAAACTAATCATTCCTCAAAATTCAACAAGTCTCACATCCAATCTGAAGGAGCTTGAGAAGAACTATAAAGAATAATGGGTGAAAATGGCCTAAAGACAGGTGTACTAAATTTGTGGCATCACATTCAAAAAGACTCGGGTTTGTGATTGATTAATCTTACTTTGTTTCCGTGTCAGTGATCATCCTCCCAGCATTTATAAGCCTTGTGGTTTCAGTTATTGTATGCCAGACTTTGTTCTCATCACTGTTGTCTCTTCAGTCAGCGAGAATGAAATGAATCTCAGGGATCTCAAAAATAATGTTACAATGCCTATTTTTCATAAGTGATAGTTTGTGTGGCTGTAATATATATATATATATATATATATATATATATATATATATATATATATTCACATATATTCACAATTATCATTAATTGTTAGCAAAGCAACATTGAAGTACTGTGTAAAGCAATGGCTCCTATATATAACCCACTACTGAATTAAGATATATCCCTTCTCTGGTACACTGCATTCAAATGATTGTACCTCATCAGTACAGAATGTAGCAACGGAGAAATATCTGCAGGACAGCGGACCCTAAGGACCAGGTTTTGGGACCACTGGTTTAAAAGTCATGTTTCCAATCTAGCAAAATCCTTGATCCATTAATTTTAAAGAAAGCATCAACAAAGGCAGAAAAGCAAGAAAAACATTTTTATTCAGTTCTTTTCCAGGATATCTCTGCATGCACAACAGAGGCACTCAGTGCTCATGCAGCAATACACAGCTTCAAGCTGCACAAAAGAGGTATTACACCCTGTGGTCGCAGCTTACAAATCCCTAATATATTTATTTTATATGTATGGGAGTCAATGCACATAAACTGCATTAGAAAGGGAATTACAATATGTTTTATTATTGGTTAATTTTCTATCTCATGGCCCACTGTGTTAAGGCACAGCCAAGTGCAAGCTACAGCCAGAAGTGTTCTCATTTTTGATGTTCATCATAGAAAAGTAGCCTCAGGATAATCAGGTGCTATCAAAAATTGAGGATTGGCAAACTTACCATGTCAAAAGAGCAAAATCTGTATAACTGAGAAGGACAAACAATTTTAAGATAGAGAAATGAGCAGGCCTAAAAGAGGCCAATGATTGAAGCCTACACTGAATCTTCCTGAGATATTTCAACTACACAGAAGAAGCCTAGCCTTTCCTTACTGAGAGACTCCAGGCAGGGATCTGATCCCAGAATCTTCTTGCTGCAAAGCAACAGTGCCAGCAATGCCTCCCTGCAGAGCCTGCTGTTTATAGCATTATTAATAGCATGCGATAGAAATTATACATAAAATAAAAAGAGGATAGGGAACGTGATAACAGCCAACATATTTTCCTTTGATCCACCCCTAATTCAACTGGGAATGAAAGGCGGTCTGTTCATTATGGTGAAATGGGATGTTAATTAGGAGATGCCCTGTAAAGGCAATTATATGAAGAGCAAAAAAAAAACACTGCTCCACCTTTACAGTTTTTGCAGAAGTTATTACCTGAGGCAGTTTGGTCGGATATTTTTTTGTCTACTCTCCCAAGAGCCTATGCTAATTTTGGTGACTTAGTAAATCACCCAATAGCTTAATGGTAGTGTTAACACAACACAAATACACTATTAAACTTGTGATATTTAAAAGACCCAACAACGTTTATTTTTTCTACTTTTTTAACAATGGGCCTGGAGAGATTGCATTTCTTGAGTGTTGAACAGATGCAAAACACAACTTTATTGTCCAAGAGGTAATAAAGTTGTATGCAGGCTAAAGAAGAGTATGTAGTTGTTTGCCTGGCCAAATGTCAATTTATTCTTTTAACTGATGGTTTTAATATTGAGGTTCCTGCTGGTGTACCTCCAAGCAAGGCACTCAACCAAATGACTTCTGCAAACATCCATCTGTGGAGATTAATAACCTCATTCTTATTCACGCTGTGAAGAACAGCCTCAGGTTAAAACATTTTTAGAGAAAACGGGGAAAAGAAAACAATCATGAGAGACACAAAACAACACTGAAATGACCACATGAACACAGCAGTGGAAGCAAAGCACTATCAAACTGAAGGTCAGCGCATCAAAAACACTTGAAACGTAACTCTTACATTATGTTCTCATTCCCCAGCAAATCATATGAATACAACAGCCATTTTGTGTTTGAAAATGACTTTTGGTTCCTGCACATAGGATCCAAAGAGAGGAAAAGATGGATGAAAAAGTGAAGGTTGCAAACAGTATACATATTATACATATTTATCTTAAATTAAAGGAATTTAATTTCACACCAATAATTGACAAATCATAAACTGATATCTCAGAGACAGCAGGGAATCCCTACGGCGTACATCCATTAATGAAATCAAAAAATAAAACCACAAATAATTGTTTAAATAACAAATAATGAGTTTAAGACCTTAGGGGGTAGTTTATCATTACAATTTAAGCTCATATTGTAGGTAAAATATAATATTTATTAATTGACATTTTTGGGGGAAAATTTCCAGATAAAAACAATGTGCCACTTGTTAAAAAGGGTCAAAGCTCTGATGTAAGTGTAAGCTCACTATAAAGTCTGTTATGGTAATTATCTTTCCTCCTAACTTAATCTCACTACTACAGTCCAGTTTCACACTCTATATTTAATTCAAAGCAGAGGAATAATGCTAGATATGTGTTGTTTATTCAGCTAAGCCAGGAATTATTCATACCCTGGCAGACTGAGAAGCAAAATCTATTTTATTGATCCAATAAGGCTTTTTTTCCTCATTGGAAATGACATCTCTCTAGCAGATTCAAATTGTGACTCAGACTGAATCCCTCGAAATTGTTAAAGGGGTAGCATTATTTAAAATAGCATTTTTCAGCCTTTTATCATTATGTTATTCCCTCATTAAAAAAAACAAAAAAACAACAAAAAACAAAACTGAAGTGTTGCTATGATTCAGTTATTGTCCCTTAGCGTCCCTCCCCCCCACACCTTCGCCGCTCACCTCCACCAGACTAGCAGCAGCACTAACTAGTAAACACCTGGTGGAACTGTATGCCTGCTGGGTTTACCGTACGAACTACTTCTCTGTCCTATCCTCCTAAGAACAGAAAGAGCGGGAGCTTCTTAAAGAGACAAAGGCCCAGTTTCAAGGCATCAAATTACAAAATCAAATTTCTTTTGACTCGTGTTTGATATATACAGCATTTTTATAACTGAAGGTTCCCAAAAAACATACAATACTATCTCTTTAACTTTACTTTACAGAAAACATACTTTGAGTTTTGACATGCACACACACACAACTGACTTTGCTTTTTAATCAGTATATAATCAAAACAAGGTCTGTCTGACAAATAACCAGATGGTAAATGTGTCAGGAAGATAATAGAAACTGTCCTTGATAATAAGTAGTTCGTCTATGACGGCATGACAAGGAGGTATTAAGCTGCTGTTCTGCTGTTAAACATCTGGCAGACAGGAAACTGCAGTGATGCATGAATAAAAAAAAAAACACCTCCAAACTTCAATCAGACCATAATCACCTTCTCACAAGAAGAACTGAACAGGACGTTGAGTTATTACTCTGTTGTGGAAAACCAATTATGGTGTTGTTGGCCATTAGTAACACAAAACTGCCGATGTTTGTTTTGGAATGCAATGTCAGGTGGAAGACTTCCTTTATTTCTCCTGTCAGACAACCAGCTTTCTGTAAATTTTAACTTCTATCAGTTAACCCAAGACACTGGTTGTCTTTTTTTCTTTTTACAATCATTGAAATTTGGCAATCGATGTTTACATGGCTGTGATAAATGGATTTTAATCACAGTTTAAAAAAACAAAAACTGATCTACCAGATTTTTGATAAAAAGTATTAAAAACACAACTTGGCAAATAATATAAATCTAGCCCCACTTTCAATAAAATGAATACTTCTATTGAATGAGGTAATATACATCTAACTTTGCACAAACGCCCCATATTAGATTTTACTGTCATGTTGAAAAAATAAAAAATTGGCTCTGCATCCTATGGTTCAGGCTGCACTAAAGTAACTAGGTGTAAAATAATCAAGTTTTCATATTTACAGAGTGAAGATTCACATAAACAGTTTCCCTATGTATTGTCATATAGTTCCAGAAAGGCAGGAGGCCTTTAAAAGGGTTAAACTGAAAGAAAACCAAACAAACATACACACACATTGTAAGGCAATGTCTTTAACATGACAGCTTCACACTGAAGCGCAGGGAAGTTCCAGGACACAGCTGTTTGTACGAGTCAGATCACAACTTCCTAACTCTGCCTTTGACAGTTTAAATTCCTTTGTTGGTTCACAGTGTAGATTGTGTCTCATTTGACAGACATCTGCAGGTGTAGAACATACAGCAAGACAAGCCACATCAGAGCCAAGCGTCTCAAACCTTGAAGACGGCAAAAAAATAGATCTGTTGTCACTTTTTAAATTAGGATGTGAATGATAGAAACTGAAGTCAAATTCCTTATTTGTACCCACAAACTTAGCAAATAAAGTCGATTCTACACATTACACTACAAAATTTAAAGTCAAATGAGGGAGCATATTGGATTAAGCACAGTTATGAAACGAGAAATAATATAAACAAAACAAAAAAGAACAAAAAAAATACATTTGCATCACAGATCACTTCTGCAAAATATAAAAAGTACTTCATTAAGTTGGACTCAATATCTAGACAGATTATGACAGATAAAATAAAAGTTAATAAAAATCTTCAACTCCTGGCAGGTTTGTTCAAGAGAGCCTTTGTTGTCAGATTTTAATCTAATCTACAGGAACTGCTTCCTCTGCTGCATGCAGAAGTGAACATTATGAGCTCATAGCTTATAAAGAAGGTACTCAGTAAATGTATTCCATAATGAAAAAAATGTAGTTAAACAGAGCTGACTTATAAAGAGGTTTTATAAGTTGTGTAGAGATGTGTTATGGAGAGGCACTCACTACATAGCTATGATCAAATCCAACATGTATCTTTTATGGTTCCTTTACTATTGGGGTTAAATGTAACATTGAAAAAAAATAAATAAATAAAAAAAAAAATATATATATATATATATATATATATATATATATACACAGTACTGTATATATCCTGAACAAGATTCAGTTTGTAATGAATGTGCAAAAGGCAAATATTTGGCCTCACAAACTTGTGTTATTGGTCTGTGATTGGCAATCCATTTGAATGTTTGAAGGGATTTACTGGGCTGACACGCAATTTAAAAAAGTCCTTTGCAAAGGATGCAATAAACGTAACCAAACCATTAAAAGCTTTCTCACCTGATTGATTTCACTGAGATGTAGATAATATTATTTCATTTCTCCACTGATTGTATTGTTGCACTTGGCTCATCCCAGTGGTCCTCTAATGCAAAGATTGACATGCTTTGGCTCAGAATTCAATTCATACAGCAGCTAACAGAGCGCCCGATGCAACCCTAAGCAGTCACCTTGGCAGTCCAGAGATCCCTTTTCTCATTTGTTCCTCCTCTGAATTTTAAACGTTTAAATTGAGATGTTACAGTTACTCACCCATTCATCCATCCATCCATCCAGAAAATATTCACATTCCAAACAGAAAGGTCTCTGGCCGTAATACCACACCCTGAAGCCTTCAGCTACAAAATAATTGCTGTAAAACAAGATTACTTCTTGAGTGAAGTTTCCACTTGGTTACATAGTGTATAAAGCTGATTGCAAAGCTTTCAGCGACCAGTAATAAACAAATTACTAAATACATTTTTTTACCCCACACCTGACAGAGAAAATTAAAAGTTTTGGTCAAAGGAGCAAACTATATATATATATATATATATATATATATATATATATATATATAAATAAATAAGTTTGCTGCCCTGACCAAAACTTTTAATTTTCACTTTCAGGTGTGGGGTAAAAATGCCACTTAATAATTTGCTTATTAAGACCACAGCTTACCAAGAGGTTAAAGTAAAATTCATCATGACAAACTAAAAACTGAAATGTTTGTTGATTTTATGGAAACCTGCAGAATTCTGTGTAGGAAACTTGTAATGTAATTAATATCAATTAGATAACACACTACAAAATCATTCAATTTTTTATAGACAAAACATACTGTATAGTTCAAATATTTTACATGTAGCTGTGCTTTGAGTCTTCAAGAGAGACACTCATCATATTTAATTGTAAACTCCTTCCCTGAGTAATGTAATGTCAAACACCATGTGGAGCTCATCTGATTATTTTTGTCTGTCTGGATTGTTTTTATTAAATGCAAATTATAGTGTGCCATTATTAAATATCGGTAGTGATAAATGGAATTATTTCTCTGTCTTTCCACGTATTCAACAAATGTAATCTGCATAAAATATATTTTCTGAATGTGTATTATTATTATATATCACTATAACAAAGAAAATTACATGTGTTTTAACCTTTCCATAGAGATTAACTGGTGTCTGTCAGAAATAACTACGGATATATTAGGTGCCCGCTGAAAACTCACTTAAAATACAAGGTGGATCTTAAAACAAAAAATCCTTATGTAGAGTGCCATTTATTTAATTGTTAAAGTAACATAATAGAATATAATCCATTTCTTAAACGCAGTTGAAAATCTTATAGGCTCCACAGCCAACTTCCTGATAATTTTTTTAAGACAATGTTGCCTTTATTTTGATCACACAAATATGGCTAAAAAGTCAAGATAGAGAATTTCACAGTCAATAAGCAACAATGAATGCCTACACAAAAGTACCATTAACAAAGACGTCCATGAAGATTTTAGAATTAAAATATTAGAATACTGTGACAGACTGGCGACCTGTTCAGGTGTACCCCGCCTCTCGCTCGGGTATGACCAAAATGTCTAGCTGAATATATGCACCAGGGTGTAAGAAAATGGATGGATGGATATTGAAATACTTTATTTCAAGGCTTCAGTCTAAGATCGCCGTTGACCTGGGTATTCTCCTACTACGCCATGTTAGGTGATATTTTCTGCACAGTTTGTAACTCTTAGATTGGCTTTATCAATTTTTATTACCATTCCAATGTGATTTACTAGCAGTGTGTTCTCTGTTCTTTCACTTTTTGAGAAGCTGTGTGAAAACTACAGTGCCTGGTTTTTATTGTGAACCTCTACCACTGCCTTTTTCTACCCCAGAGCCTACCCTTTGGACATATTCTGGCATATTTTTCCCCAAAAAAATTTGACAGGCAACTTTAAGCCAGTAGCCTAGTGAGATTTTGCTTCTAGGCTGCTTTTAGGCTGAGCCAGCTGTGCAATCCTGGACAGAATTTGTGGTGTGTGCTCATACAGGTATCAAAACTTGGCAGGTTAATCATATTGTGTTTCTTTCTTTTGGCTTCTGGCATGGCGTTACTGAACTTCATTGTCGGTCACATCCAATTGTGAAACCTCGGCTGACATTGGCAGCATAACAAATGACACTTTAAAAGAAAAAAAAAAGCTTCAGAGAGTGAACTGCAAGTGAATGTTTTTCATACATGAAGCTGTCTAACATTTGCTCACAACTCATTGCAGTGATGCAGGAAGTTTGCAGAGTCACGACAAACTCAGACAACTACAGATTCTCTAGTAAACAAACGTCTGATCTGGTCATACTGTACTTGACCTATTTTGAGTGACTATTGATTTGGACAATCAAATCATCAGAGACTCATACTGAAAAGGTTGACCTGTGGGTAATGCACAACCACAGATCACCATCAAATAGCAAATAGAGGGCCTTCAGGCCAGATCTCTGACTTTTTTCATGTTCAGGTCTATGTTAGTGTATGGGTCATTAGACATGCTAACAGAGGTGATCCAAAAACGTTAAATATTCCACAAAATACATGCATACATAATATCAGTTCAGAGCCATGGGCAGTCCCTCACAGGAAGAAAATAGCTAATTAATTGAGAAAAGCATGAAGAAGCCAAATAATGCTACTGAAATATCATTATCATGGACACTCATGACAACAGCGATGCCCTTTTCCACCTCCTCCATTTACTAAGCAAGGTGGATTTGAACCTGATGTGTTTCTGAGCTGAAATACCACATAACAACTACAACATATTAGAGGGGTGGGGAGAGCTTTGCCACCCCTGTTGCCACCCCAGCTGGCGACAATGAATTCAATAAATAGTTATGGCAAATCGGACATTAAGCGCATGAATCTCTTTTTTCCGACAACATTGAATGCAACACAATGTAACCTGACGCCTACTGCTAAGTAGCGGCATGTGTGAGAGAAGGACAGAGCGCGAGGCAGCGTTTATATATATGGCTGGATGTACTGTATATTACTGGACTGGACATTACGTGACTTATCGTAAGCCACACATGCGCCATTGCTGTCCATTGAGTCAGGATCATGAAAATACCACAATCACTCATAGAATCTGAAAAAAGGACGCAATGTTTAACGTTTAATTGAACCGTATGACAGCCATAGATAACAAGGTTCATATTTAACAGGTGAGGAAAGAGTTTTAATTTAAAGAAAACATTGAAAAAGTCAGCAGTGAGTCAGTTATGCTAGCCTAACGTTGCTGGCCCCCTAGTGACTTTGATAACCTTAACATGTGCTGCGAGGTTCGGTGTGTTTTGGTTCCGTTAGCACTAAAAGAGGACAACCCGCACACCAAGTCATTAGTAGAGCAGGTGTTTAAATCAGCTAATCAAAAACCGCGGTGGTCGGGCGAAAACTTATTAATAATCACAATATAAACGTCAAGCCTGACAATATAATGTATCAGACTGAATGTTCTGTTTTGGTGTTTTTGCATACTTTTTTTTTTTTTTTTTGACATGCATGGGAAATCCATAACACCCTATAACAATAAGGATCGCAAGCAACTTATAACAAATACACATAACCATATGGACCCCAGCAGAACTAAAACACAGAATCGTTACAATATTTAAAATAAAACGATTGTCCAATATAAGGAAAATTTGCCCTTTCTTGCATCTTGACAGAACCAACAGACACCAAACCGTTTACAGATTTGTATCAAATATCAGTTTTCTCATCTTTATTTTAAGTCGTATTCAATAGATATATCTGATAACAAATGATGGCTCTACTAATATTTTTGTGACAGATTTCTGCTCGTCCTGCATTGGAATAGAACATCCTGAAATCCTGTCCAAAATATTGTTAAAAACAATACTTTGCAACAAGTAAATTAAGTCCAGTGATAGGTATGTGTAAACTAAATGTGAGAATGAGAATATATATATATATATATATATATATATATATATATATATATATATATGCTGCCACCCCTGAAATATCCTTGTCCCCTCTTGCCACCCCATAGATATTTTTCTAGATCCGCCCCTGCATGGAGAAGAAGAGCTGTAAGTGTCTATCTTACCCATTTTTACCAGCCATCACAACACTGGGCATATTATAAGCCTTTTCTGTCTTTGTTTTTCAGCAGTCATTTTAAAATTGGTGTTCTGTTAAGCTAAGACAAAAAGACTTTGAAATAAATTCAGTGAGCTGATAAAATCCATAGGTGGAGTAAATAATCCTGAAACCATCTAGGTCAGGGCTTAGCAAGTTAGACAGGTTGAGCTATTTTAAAGAATCTCTTATTGCTTGTGTTTCTGTGTTTCCCGTCTCTGCTGTGATTATCACTTCTGAGCTAAGTGCATCTAACCTTCATGTACTTACAAGCACCTGGCTATTAAGCTCCTCAGATGGAGCTCTTGGCCTTATGCCCAGTCTCTTTATATTTTGCAAAAGTGGAAACTTGCCACAAGTACAAACATATTGGACTAAAGATCTAAGGGTCACAATGTGCGGCTACTGCAATTGCTGCTGGTGTGTACTCCACCAGCAGCAAGGTGGAGTACACAATTTGCTCCTTCTCAAAGTCTTATGTTAAAGCTGGAATAAATGGATTTAGGATGTGGAAGAAAACAAATGAGTAAATAATGGATACTTTCATGGATGTTCAATTTTAACTGTTAGTTTTTTCTCAGTTCTTTGCTGCATTTCTCAAATCATCCTCAACATTTGCAAAATGATAAGTGCATTTCTCAAAACAATTATTACAAACAGCAAAATACCATGCAAAATCTATTTCTCAAAATTTTTAGTTCATTTCTCATAAGTAAATAGCTGTGTCAATGAACTGGGTATGTAAGGATGTAAGCTATGGCTAAACCTTTGATAATTACTGCAAGTGTTTTTTGTAAGTTTTGGAGATCAATGGGAAGAGAGTGGGCAAGATTTACATTTACCTATTTTACGCTAATTTGTTTGACAAATCTTACCAATGACAGGAAAAGAGCACAAAGAAAAAGAAAACAAAATTACAAATGGGAACATTGTACTGTAGGAATGCAGTGCTGCAGGAATTACATTGCAGTCTTCCTAGATTTCTTCACATTATTGTCAGTCATGCCTCAAACCCCTGTCTACATCACAATAACTATCCTCTCTGGCAATGCACTATGGACAGAATCATGTACAGTGGCTTATTCAGGTACTGCTGAATGTGGTAATCTGCGTCAAATGATATTCGGGTGATGTTTCTGAGTGTTGAGTTTCAGAAAATAACTCAGAAAAGTTATTTTATACATAATGCTAATCCCTAGGTGACATAATGAAATGCATCTGATCTAGAAGACAGCATAAAAGAAACCACTGCAGAACCAATTCTGTTTATTCTATATGAAGTTTGACTTTTAGCAAGCATTTTAAAAAAGAAAAAAAAAAGGATTATCAGCTTTAGCAAATTGGAAAAAAATAAAAAATTCTAAAGGCCCAATGCCTCTGGATCATTAAGACTTTCAACTGGTGTGGAAAAAAAAAGCATAAACACTTTTGGTCACTAAGCCCATGGTCATTACATTTTATTTAAAAAGTACTTACTCACAATGCAGTCTTAATAAATCAAGAGTTTGCAGTTTCTCACAAAAGAAGGTATGGATGCTGCTGCTGCTCTGTGGGATGTGAGCAGACTCACTAATCAGACTCCTTCTCTCCTTGCAGGCTTGTAGCCAGCAAACAGCTGGAAATGGTATATCAGACTCAGCTCCAGCCACAAGAGTCACAGCAGATCTCTTACATCTGAGAAAAACCCTAACAAGTGTGTGTAATGTAGTTCCATGTAAATTTTGAGCATCACAGGTAGAGATATATAGATTTGAGAATAATGTTAAATGTACCGAGTAAGATCAGCAGCATGCTTTAGTTTTCAAGATCTGACACGATGGCATACAATTCAGATAGTGACAGTTATTTTCCATTTCTCCGATGCAGTGAATGAGAGTTGAGAGAACAGAACTCTAATATGAAATGGGGTACAGAGAAATTCATATTTGTTCTGCACAGAGGACATCATAACAGAATGGCGCAGGAACTGAGGTTGTTAGAGGTTTCTAGACAGAAAAAGTTTGGGAAAATTTGGCAATACTGAAAATTAACAAAATATATACAGCCATTGAATATGGATGTATTATATACAGCCATATATAATATATACAGGTCTCTTGAACTTCAGTTCATGCATGATCAGCTGATTGCCTGTGACATCTAACAACAAATTTAAGGCATCAACATTGCCTGGATGAGAGCATATACATATATATATATATATATATATATATATATATATATATATACACATATATAAAGGCCTGAATTTGCACTTGAAAGACAACTGTGCTCTTTTTAAGATGTGAAGACACTGAAGTTGAGGAAACAACCAGCTGTGACTCATTTCTGTCAGAGGAGGCAAACTTTCCTTGTTTCTTTAGCCAAAATGAAACATGACGTTTCGTGTTACAGTCAGGTTGCAGGTTCAGATGGTTCAAGTCAAAGAATCTACAGGCACAGTCGACACAGATTTACCTTCAGATGTTGGCTACTTTTTAAGTTCATGGTGTTCTGGATGGAACATCTGTGGAGGTAGATCTCATGGAGAAATAAATATATATATATATATATATATATA